>JAPFFP010041901.1:0-14714 GCA_026153255.1 Solanum medicagineum | reverse complement strand
TACGCAATAATCGCTACATATTTTTCTTTTTAAAATTACGTTTCACCCCCACTTACTTTAACTTTCGGGGTCTAACACATAACTGACAACAAGATCGTGCGAGCAATAACATGAAATCCTGATGTCTTTTCATACAACAGAAAAGAAGAATCTACTTGTCAAGGTAGATCCTATCCCGCTAGGCAGGTAATCATGAACATGCGCTATATGTGGATCTACTAGTTAGGCCATAATGGTGAATAATCCTACAATGGCAATATAGTTATGGGACTAGAGATTATTACTAAGGACCCTACCTCAAAGTTCATTAGGTGCTAAGTCAAAATCCTACGAAATACAAGTCATAAAAATCATAATTATCATGCATTCATAATCTTGTCATAAATCATAGTTTATAGTTTTCATTAGCTTGTCATGTAGGAAAGGTAATTCATGACCACCAATTTAAATCATAAAAACTTGTTAATAGAATAGCTCATCTCTATATGATTCATGTAATGTGTGTATAGGTCTTCTATCATTATGAATTCTAACTCATTTAAGAGTACCAATAAGGTCTTAGATCACCTTTTTCATAAACTTGTTGGAAGAACTGTAAAATTCATAATCATGACTTGTAAGCAAAATTTAGGAAAAAGTATGAATTCACATGAATTTAACTTAAAATCATGAAATTGGACTGAAACGGTGCATAATTATATAGTATAGCATCAATTGCATCAAATTTGAAAGAATCCATATAGAATCTCATGAACCTTAGATTACATGTAAGAGAGTTCACTTTTAAACCATAGAATCTTGCAATTTATGATAATTTAAGCACTATTTATGAATCATAAAAGTCATGTAATTATATGTAAATCATGAAAACTCTTAAATTACATACTTGGAATTTGATTATAAAAGTGAAGGATTGTTTGGCCTGGGCTCTATGTGTGGAAGGGAGCAATGAATCAAAAACATACGTAACTTGAGTGATTTGCTTGAGAAAATTGAAAAATTAAAGGAGCAAAAAGCCCTAGATTAATCTTCAATGGGAGTTTGCGGAGGATTAATGTATCATTTTCTAATAACTCTATCCATCCTTCTTATTATAATCATTTATATAAATTTTTGAAATATTGTAAAAGCATTTAGTTACAATCTTTTTGGCACAATTTTTTTAACTTAACTATTTTCTTGATATAGTTTCTATATATATATTTTTATTTTATGAGACAATTTATTCATCTTTACTTGACCTTTTTAAAGATGCAAGATGAAATAGGTCAAAACAAAAAATTATAATGAAACAAAAAATTAACAATAGAAGTAATAATATTAAATAATAATTATGAGTTTATGACTTATGAGATTAATTTAACATAGAAAAGATATATAAATTTAGTAGTGAGTAATTTTTTCAAGAAGATAGATGTTTCTCCTGTTATGTGGAAAAATGGCTTTTGAAAAGAAAAATTTGAAAATAAAAAAAATCGGTTTAAACTTAATTAATTGAAGAAAACCAATTCTCAAAATTCGAAAGAAAATAGAGTCACCACTTAATTTTAAGGATAATTAGGAAATCAATAAATATTTAAAAAGACTTAACAAAAAAATCTTTTTAAAATCCAAAGAAAGGGTTCGGGTTTACATTTACACTTCAAGAAGGTTTTACGCACTTGAAAGGGCCGCTAAATGCGGTTATCCGACGATTAGGAAATTGACTAACTTTTAAAAGATTTGATTGACTTTATTGATTAGTTTAAAAAGGATTGGCTACATTTGAAGACAGTTGATTAAACTTGAAAAAATTGACTAAATTTAAAGAGACTTTACTGAATTTGAAAATGTATTAATTTTGAAAGAACGGACTAATTTGTAAGGATTGACCACATTTAAAATTAACCTAGTTTGAAAAATCAATTAGCTTTGACGAACACTTGAACCATTTTTGAAAGAGTTTCGTAAAAATGTAATTTGATACAAAAATAATTCAAACACTAAAGAAAGGAAAAAAATTAAAATGAAAGTCAACACAAATGGTTCGTCTTTCGGGGATTTTAATTAGATTAAAACCAAAAATATAATAAACAATGTTAGCATCCAAATAAACCAAGCAAATATATAAGCATAAAGGAAAAGAGTAAATATTTTGGGCCTTTTAGCCCCTTTAATTCATGCTACAACTCTTGGGCTTTTTTGGCACCATCTCCGATACATATCAACTAGTTTCCTCCTATATATCATCTGTATATCATCTCCAAAAGACTTGTGATAGCTTTCTTGTTGTATGAAGGAGAGACTGACTCGAGGATACACAATTGTTGGGCCTCCATGACCCAAATTCGAAATGCAAAGGGAATGGAGGAGAGTTCAATTGGAGCTTTTTTTTTGGGGGCAGCGATACTAGGACGTGAGCTAAAGCAAACTTTGACACCACCGAAATGGGAGCTTCGTCTATGCTTTCTTTGTTTCAACACCAATAATTTCGGCTTCGAAATCTTATGAGTTTTCTGGAAATTAGCTTAAGTATCAAAGAAGGAGTTTTTAGTGTTCTTGAGAATGAATGTTGTTCGGGTTTCAAGATGATCCCTGGCTGCCTAAAAATGATGAAGGAAAGGGGATTTTATAGGAGACGATTATGTTCGAAAAAATAGGGGAAAATGCAGGGCAAATTAGGGAAATTAGGGGTCAGATTTTGAATTCAAAATTCAAATCCTCCCTTGGGACAAGAAATCTCTTGGATTTGTTGTAAAATCCTCAACGGATTGAAAATCTTCACCATTGATTGAGGTATCGGGACGCGTGGGTAACTTTTTCAACAATTCCTACTAAAGTGATACGTTTGTCGGGTTTGTTGGGGGTCGAGTGGAACGTTGAGGAAAAAATTGGGGTTGTCGGTTGTTGGTTTTACATTTGGTTTTGGGACTTTGGGGAAGCGTCTGGGTTCTGTGTGTTGGTGGAGGAGAGGTGGTCGTTGGTCGGATGAAGAAGAAGGAGAATGAGGGAGATGGAATGACGATGGTTTTCTGGTCTTTGGTCTATTTTGGAGAAGAAAGGGGAAAGGGACGAGGGAAAGGAGCTGTGAACGTGGAGAAGAAGGGAAAAATGGAAATTGGGGGCACTTGGCCCCCATGCGTGCACATAATTAATTTTTTTTCAAGAACTAATTATTAAAAATTCGATGACTAACTTATATCGTGGAGGGTAAAAATTGGGTGTCAACAACTATCCCTTTCTTTGGGTATGATCGATAAAAGAGATCGTGGACAAATAAACTTGACTAACTCAATTTTTAGCCGACTACGCTTCCTTTTCCAAAAGCTGACTTTGAGAAATTATGGCCGGACCCTAGCTTTGGGCTTCCTACATATCTCAAGTTGCATAAGAATTCAGGCCACTTGTAGTTCAAAACGTTTGATTTTACGCACGAATTTGAAAGAATTCAAAAGTTATCCCAATATCGAAATATGGATAATAAATTGGAATACTTGGGAATGAGATTTTAGGAGTGAATGTTGGAATACAGCCGAGTTTTTGAAATTGAGCCCGCCTACATATCCTTGGATTTAAAAATCAGGCTACTTGTAGTTCGACTCTATCGGTTGAAGGAGAAATCTCTTATTCTGAGATGACCTCTAGTTTAGGAGGAATGACAAACAAGTTGAGTCATGAAAAAGAGGCTTGCAACCTCTTAATCATGAATGTGGAGCTGTTCACATTCATAATTGAGACTTTACATGGACGTAATTTTCAAAACTCTTGGTACGTTGTCACTTAGATTGGACAACTGCCTCCAGTGAGAGTTGAGGCTATCCGAAGGAGAAACTGAAAATTAATGGACTCACAGGAATTCCCACATGCCTTTTGGCAGGGGTGTGGTTAGATGGTGGTGGTAGTCGCTTCCCAGCTCGTGTCCGAAGGGTTTGACGCCGCCTTCAGACTATGTCCTAGTTTGCTGCTAAGAAAAAGTTCCACGTTGTGCTACATCCTACTTGATGGCATCCACACCTGTGGTTTGTTTTGAGAGTTCATCCTTTCGGATGCTCTCGATATGACTAAAACAAAGTGTTAGTAAAATCATAATTCGAACTGGAGATGAAATCTTTTACCAAGTTCGATATTTATTCTTCTCTTTGGCATGATAGGCAATGAAGCAATCATTGTTTGGCCTTCTCGGCAACTTAGTTCCATGTTGTGCTGCATCCTACTTGATGACGTCCACACCTGTGGTTTGTTTTGAGATTTTATCCTTTCGGATGCTCTCGATATGACTAAAACAAAATATTAGTAAAAATCATAATCTGAATTAGAGTTGGCATTTTTTACCATATTCGATGTGCAATCTTATTTTCAGCATGATAGATGATAAATCAATGTGAAGCAATCATTGTATGGTAATAAAATAGTCTTGTCGACGATAATCATGCGATGGCCTCTCTGCAGATGGAGATAAAATATAGCCATATTCTTCGGCATGATGGATAATAAATAATGATCATGCGATGGCTCTCTCGGCAGCTGGAGATAAATATAGCCATGTTTTTCGGCATGATAGATAATGAACCAATATAATGAAACCACTGTATGGTCCTTTCGGTGACTTGAGAATAAAATAGAATTGTCAGCAATGATCATGCAGTGGCTCTCTCGGGAACTGGAGATAAATATAGCCATGTTGTTCGACATGAAGAAACCATTGTATGTTCCTTTTGGTGACTTGAAAATAAAATAGCATCGTTGGCAATGATCATATGATGGCTCTCTTGGTAGCTGGAGGTAAATATAGCCTTATCGACGATGAATATGTAACGGCCCTGTAGGCAGTTGGAATAAAATGGCCTTGTAGGCGATTCATGATAAAATAGACCTTTCAATGGCTCTCCTGCGATGGCTATGTAATGACCCCTCGGTAGCTGGAGATAAAATGACCATGAGTATGCAATAGATCTCTTGGCAATGAATATGCACTAGTCCTCTTGAAAATAGCCTTGTTGGTGATTCATGATAAAATGAATCTTTCAATAACTCTCCGTGATACATGATAGATGACTCTCTGCGATGCATGATAGATGACTCTCCGCGATGCATGATTAATGGCTCTCCGTGATGCATGACAAATGACTCCGCGATGCATGATAAATAACTCTCCGCAATGCATGATAAATGGCTCTCCACGATGCATGATATATGGCTCTCCGCGATGCATGACATATGGCTCTCCGCGATGCATGATAATGGCTCTCCGCGATGCATAATAAAATGAACCTTTCCATTTCTCTCCGTAATGCAAGATAAATGAACCTTTTCATTTCTCTCCGTAATGCAAGAAAAATGAACCTTTCCATTTCTCTCCATAATGCAAGAAAAATGAACCTTTCCATTTCTCTCCGTAATGCAAGATAAATGAACCTTTCCATTTCTCTCCATAATGCAAGATAAATGATAAATTACCAGGGATTTAAATAAGACGAAGACTGTTTACGTCTTGACTGTCCTCTTGTAGGCAAAACCTACAAAAACTTTCCCTGAGCGAGACGAAACTATTCACGCCTCGGTCGTTCTCTTGCAAAAATTTTTCTGCATCCACAAAAAATTTCTTAGTTTCGAAAAATGAATTTTGCTTTGACAAGTTCGTGGTGACCTGAGCGAAACGGAACAATTCACGCCTCAGTCGTTCTCTTGCGAAAATTTTCCAGCATCCAAAGAAAATTTCTTAGTTTAAAATTGATATGTGTTGATTGCTGGGGATTTGAGTGAGGCGGAGCTATTCGCGCCCCGGCTATTCTTCTGTAGATAAGACCTACAAAAATTTTCCTGCATCCATAGAAAATTTCTTAGTTTTAAAAAATGAAGTGATCTTTGATACACTACTGATGCGGAATTATTCGCGTCTAGGCTATTCTCCTGTAGATAAGACCTGCAAAAAAGTTTTCTGCATCCACAGAAAATTTCTTAGTTTTAAAAATGAACTGATTTGTGTTGATTCTTCGATTATCTGCTCCTTGTATTGGCCTCAGATGAATTGCTTTGAGTTCCCACCACTTGGTAGACAGATGGTAGAGATACACATGTTCGACTTTTGACACAGATTCCTTGATATGTCGTGCTTGTCTCGAATTTTGATCGGGATGAGAATCCTTAATGTGTTTTTCAGACTTTTAACAATGCTTAGTGAAATTTTGAGGGCAACCTCAAAATTTCTGTCCAGTTTAGATGTTATCAGGAATTGACAGCTGATCAGAATCACCTTGAGAATTTTTCAGATTTTTCTCAAAAATTCTGTCCCAGTTGAAGTTTTACTCTGCTTTAAACTTCGATTCATTATAGAAGGATCTCTTTACTCAGAATTTTTGAGTTCCTTTCAAAAAATTTGTCCCAGTTTCCTTTCCGGGAATATGACGGAGCCGTTGTGGCGCCTACGTATCCCGTTGAGTCAGGAATCAGTCAAAACGTAGTTCCCCTCTCGAAGGGTTGAAAAATACAAATCTTGAACAGGAGAAATGACCTAGGATGACATAGTCCACCTACGTATCTCATTCTTGAGAATTCAAGTCAGACGTAGTTCTAACTAAGCAACAAGGAATAAACAAAGGGATATAATCGAATAAGAAAGCAAATGACATGATTACAGGAAAAGATTGTTTTAGATTTCTAGATATAGTGTCTCTTGACAGCATATGAGCCGATCGTCAAATTGTAGTGGGCGATGCTTGTACTAAATCATCCGGCGCTATCTTCTTAGTTGTGCACGAATCTTCTTCTTAGCTGGTAGTATTCTCCCCATGATTAGGTAAAGGATTCTTGTTGACATTGGGAGCATCAGTCCGAAAGGCAACCACGTCACGGCCAATTAAGTCCTAGATTTTATGCTTTAGATTTAAAAAATCTTCAGTATCATGCCCGACACTGTTAGAGTGGTAAGCATAAATCTGATCACCCCTGAAGAAACAAGAATTAGTGTCCATGGCTCTCGGAGGGACAAACAGGATCAATTCTGCAGCTGACAGCCTTTCAAATAGTTTTGTTCGGCTTTCAGCGAGTGGAGTGAACACCCAAGGAGGTTTTGAGTTAGGAGGGTTATAGTTATTTTGTAGGGGTGAAGGCACGTGATGATAGTTGGGATGGTTCTGCCGGGGAAGTATAGGGATCTGGACCCTTGGGTATGGCAGTGCTTGGTCATTTGATTGCAGGGTTTGGGAATTTTGGATTGGGTACCTGGCAGAGGGATTTTGATAAGTTTTTTGTATATAGGAGCAACTTGGTAGTGAAGATTGGTAATTTGGGATGATGTTTGGATACTGTGGGGAGTGATAATTGGGAGAAGTAGTTTGGTAATGAGAGGTGGGGGTAGGTTGAAAATTGATTTGAGCGACGAACTTTCTGGGGTGGTTACTAGGGGTTCTCTTTTTGTTCTGTATGCCGGAGATGGCCGACACATCTTCCTTTGTTTTCCTCAACATTCCAGATGTTCCAACTGAAGTTGATATACGGGTGATCTTGCCCGTTTTGAGCCCGTCTTCAATATTCTCACCAATATTTACTATATCTGCGAATTTTGCTCCAACAAGCAGCATCATTATTTCATAAAACTCCGGTTCCTGGGAGCGCACGAACACTTTGATAATTTCCTTTTTCGACATGGGAGGACGTACCCTGGCAGCATTTTTCCACCATCTATAGGCATATTCTTGATAGATCTCGGTCGATCTCTATCTGATCTTCTCCAATGAATAGCGGTCTGGCACTATTTCAATATTATAAGCAAAATTTTCAACAAAATCTTTGGCAATGGCACTCCAACTGGCCCACCGGTTCATTTCTTGAGAGATAAACTATTCTAGGGCCTCCCCGCTTAGACTTCGATTGAAAAGCCGTATCAGCAATGCCTCATTTTTTTCGATACCCACAAGCTGATCACAATATGCTCTCTGATGAGCCATGGGATTTCCGCTTCTGTTGAAAGTATCAAACTTCGGTATTTTGAACCCTTCTAGCGGGTTCAAATCAGGGTGAATGCACAAATTCTCATAATCCAGACCCACAACATCAGGTATATAGTGAAATTGCTTCATAGCTTTGGCAATTTCTTCCTTTATATCCAATTTGGCCATCTCTTCTTTGGCCTTCCATTCTTTCTCATTCTCCTCATAATGGTCAATATCGAAGTAAGTGGTGTGAGGAATTTGTGGATTTGTAAGGATTTTAGGAGGTGGAATTTATGTGGCAGGTGGGTTGTATTGGTCTGGAAGTTGGCTTTTAGGAGGGATTATTTGGGGGTGGGTAGTGTGGGCCGTTTGAGAGGAGCTACCGGCTTGAGTAATATTTGGGTTCTAGAGAGTAGAGGGTCATGCGTCTGGAAAAGCTTGAACGGGGGAAATTGGTTGGTTTGTTGAGATGGGGATACGCTGATGAGGAGAAGAAAAATCAAGTGAGGGCCTCCCGTCGTCTGGAACGGGAAGATTAGCAGTGATGGCCAAATTCGCCAACTCCTGAGTCTTCTTCATTTCCATTTTCATGTCCACGATCTGTTGCATTAACTGTGCAATCAATTGGTTCTGTTGTGTGGTAACAGGGTCTGTCACGGTGATCTCTGTCAAGTTTGTATCATCATTGTGGTCTGTCATTTTTCCTTTTTGTTATTTTTGGGAGGGTGAGAGATCTTTATGGGCTCTGGATCAGGTGAAATAAGGATGATCGGCCAGTTTATCAACACAAATCAATTCTAAATTACCTATTGAATAAAAATAACTCAAAAGATGAATATGTTAGTCCTTATTCGTATTAAGTAATGCAAAATATCACACAGAAGAATAAACACATAATAGTTACATTGTTTGAAGACGTACTAGCCCATGAAGATGAAAAAATGACTGAAGTAGGTGTAATGTTGCCTATATGAATTGTGAATCAGGGATATGTTTTGACAAGATCCCCTCACATTTTTTTGAAGTTGATGATTCCTTTGAAAGGAAGGATTACGGAGAAAAATAAAATTTTTTAAAATATGGGACCGAGCCTTGAAAGACTGCCTACGTATCTCATGAAAGAGAAATCAGACCCTACATAGTTCGAAACTTGAATCTTTTCTGAACTGAAAATGAAAAATTCACTTTTGTCTAATGAAAGAATAAAGTTTTAGAATTTGAGAGGGGATTGATTTTTGTTGAGAAACTTGAGACTCAACGAGTATATGGACGCATATTTGATAGTGACTTGATTTATGTGCTTAAGAGGTTCTAGAAATTTTCGAAAAGAAGTGGAATAGAAGACCAAACTTGAGACTAGAAGAGTATTTGGACGAACTTTTGATAGTGACTTGATTTATGTGCTTAAGGGATTCTAGAAACCTTTGAAAAGGAGTGGGCTAGAAGACTTCAAACAAAGCAACATAATATCACCAACTGTTATAAAACATATATCACATAAACAAGATATTGCGCGTCCTGAACAGATATATGACCCTTTTGTGCCAAGGGTGGGCCTAACGATTTGAAGGACGTATACACAATTAAACGTTCCATTGCCCCAAAATATTTGCACAAGCTTGATAAATAAACTCAATAGGGATACATAATATGGGAAATGGATACAAAAATAATTAGTCCCTCGTAGGGGTATAGTCCTAAACTAAATCTTCTTGGAAGATTTCTTCTTTTCGGACTTCTCTGAACATCTCTGGATGGAATGCCCTGTAAACAACCTTCATGATTAAAATGTGCTAATAAAATAACTCCCAACCTCCGGGGACAAAGGTTCATCAAACAACATATACATCCTTCAAATATATACACATAAGCATGGTCATCCTTCACTTTGGACTCAAGGTGGTCTTTCTAATGGGCCCATCACGTCTTACATGCTGGATCGTCTTAGGTCAATGCTTACAAGTATGGATTTGGTTTCTCTTTATCTTGGGTGTCTAAGAGAGGGTTTTGAATGGACCGGGTACCCAGGTGGACAACCTGAGCTGGAAGTTCATGACAACCATTGGACGAACCCGTAAATTGTCACTTATTTCGAAAGAGTTAAATATTTGGAAATCCAGCTGCGGGATCGCATACCATCCTTCCAAATACACAAGATAAAATAGGAAGTGCCATAAAATGCAAATGACAATTTAATATCAAATTTAAACAGATAAAGCAAACAAGAAAATATAACTAATCAAATCAAATAGTTAGTCAAACAACTTAATCTAATGGTTAAAACCTAATTGAAAGTTCCCCAGCAGAGTCACCATTTTTGTTATGTGGAAAAATGACTTTTGAAAAGAAAAATTCGAAAATCAAAAAAATCAATTTAAACTTAATTAATTTAAGAAAACCAATTCTCGAAATTCGAAAGATAACAGAGTCGCCACCTAATTTTAAGGATAATTAGGAAACCAATAAATATTTAAAAAGACTTTACAGAAAAATTCTTTTTAAAATTCAAAGAAAGGGTTCGGGTTCACATTTCCACTTGAAGAAGGTTTTGCGCATTTGAAATGGCCGCTAAATGTAGTTATTTGGTGATTAGGAAATTGACTAACTTTTAAAAGATTTGATTGACTTTATTGATTAGTTTTAAAAGGATTGGCTACATTTGCAGAAAGTTGACTAAACTTGAAAAAATTGACTAAATTTAAAGAGACTTGACTGAATTTGAAAATGTATTAATTTTGAAAGAACAGACTAATTTATAAGGATTGACCACATTTAAAATTAACCTAGTTTGAAAAATCAATTAGCTTTGACGAACACTTGAAACATTTTTGAAAGAGTTTCGTGAAAACCTAATTTGATACAAAAATAATTCAAACGCTAAAGAAAGGAAAAAAAATTAAAATGAAAGTCAACATAAATGGTTCGTCTTTTGGGGATTTCAATTAGATTAAAATAAAAAATATAATAAACAATGTTAGCATCCAAATAAACCAAACAAATATATAAGCATAAAGGAAAAGAGTAAATATTTTGGGCCTTTTAGCCCCTTCAATTCATGCTGCAACTCTTGGGCCTTTTTCGCACCATCTTCGATACATATCCACTAGTTTCCTCCTATATATCATCTGTATATCATCTCCAAAAGACTTGTGATAGCTTTCTTGTTGTATGAAGGAGAGACTGACTCGAGGATACACAATAAGGCCTCCATGACCCAAATCCGAAATGCAAAGGGAATGGAGGAGAGTTCAATTGGAGCTCTTTTTTGGGGTAGCGATACTGGGACGTGGCAAACTTCGACACCACCAAAATGGGAGCTTCGTCTATGCTTTCTTTGTTTCAACACCAATAATTTCAGCTTCGAAATCTTATGAGTTTTCTGGAAATTAGCTTAAGTATCAAAGTAGGAGTTTTTAGTGTTCTTAAGAATGAATGTTGCTCGGGTTTTCAAGATGATCCCTGGCTGCTTAAAAATGATGAAGGAAAGAGGATTTTATAGGAGACAATTAGGATTCGAAAAAAATGGGGGAAAACGCAAGGCAAATTGAGGAAATTAGGGGTCGAATTTTGAATTCAAAATTCAAAATCCTCCCTTTGGACAATTAATCTCTAAGATTTTTTGTAAAATCCTCAACGGATTGAAAATCTTCACTATTGATTGAGGGATCGGGATGCGTAGGTGACTTTTTCAACAAATTCCTACTAAAGTGATACGTTTGTTGGGTTTGTTGGGGGTCGAGTGGAACGTTGAGGAAAAAATGGGGGTTGTCGGTTGTTGGTTTTGCATTTAGTTTTGGGACTTTGGGGAAGCGTCTGGGTTCTGTGTGTTGGTGGAGAAGAGGTAGTCGTTGGTCGGATGAATAAGAAGGAGAACGAGGGAGATAGAATGGCGATGGTTTTCTGGTCTTTGGTCTATTTTGGAGAAGAAAGGGGAAAGGGACGAGGGAAAGGAGTTGTGAATGTGAAGAAGAACGGAAAAATGGAAACTAGGGGTGCGTGGCCCCCACGCGCACACATAATTAATTTGTTTTTTCAAGAACTAATTATTAAAAATTCGATGACTAGCTTATATCGTGGAGGGTAAAAATTGGGTGTCAACATCTTCACTTACAAATTACCTTGATCAATAGATTTAGGAATAAGCATTCAGTAATAATGTTTCTTCTAACAAAAAAAAATATATATTGTGTCACTTCTTTTTTTTCATTATTGATTGTGAAACTAACAGGTGTATACAACGAAAAATCATCCATTTGAGTTAGAATACTATAAAGTGAAATTTTACAAACAAACAATTTTAAAAAGTTTTACATGACAAATTATCAACTACTAAATTAATTAACAAATCATGATTCTTGTTATTATTTAAAATTTAAGATGATATAATTGATTTGTATCTCATAATATTTTAATATTATTGATTATTTATATTAGGTGAATACTATTAGTATAAAAAGTGAAACTAAAAGAAGTTGGGGTTTTATCCATGAATCAATGCTCAAAAAGTAAATAACTTAAGATGCAAAATACAAAATAAATAATTTTATGTCTAGAACTAGAGAGCCCAACTTTTTCTTTTTATTTGATCGTGAGAATAGAAACAAATTTTATATTTAATTGTTGTTAGTCTTTGATTTGCGAAAAAGAAAAAAGAAGATAATATTTATTAGGAATGTTATTAATAACATTACATGAAACTTTTATACTTGTCTTTTGACAGATCATGCAGTTTGAAGAACTCATCCTCAAAGAAAGTATAAAGAAGTATAAGCAACGGAAAATTTTTGAAGCACAGGAAGAATGCACTTCATATTTAAGAAATTGTTTAAATATATTCTAGTTTTTCTTTTACCAAGAGTTAAAAATATAATATCATACATTTTGTATGTCTATATTTTTGTAGCATTACGTAATATCATTTTGGCATAATAGACAAAAATGACCTCAAACTTGGCACCATTTTTTAAGTTGGAACTTAAACTTTCATACTGTACAAATATGACCCTCAACTTGGCAATTCCTGAACAAGTAGGCACAGGCTAGTCGTTGACATGGCGCGTGAGGTACAATTTCGCTGACATGTTTTTTCAGCCAATACTGTGATGCAACGTTCATCCACGTAAGCACAACTTGTACACGTCATACCCCTTATTTTACACGTATTAAAATTTAAAAAAAATTAAAAAAAGGCAAAAGAAAATTAAAAAAAAAAAAAAAGAAGCAGATCGTTGTTATTGAGAAAGAGAATGTGAGAAGAGATAGAAGAGATTGAAAGATTTTTCTTAGTTCATCGTTGAGTTAGAACTTCCGATCTGTTCCGACTATTCCGACCCTGCCGCGATTTAGAAGTTCTGGTCTGTTCCGGCTACCGCAGGTATACCCCTTTTCCACTTAACGTAAAACCCTAATTTTTGTGACGAATCTGTGAAAATTCTGACTATTCCAACTAGAAGTGACGAATCTGTGAACATAAACCACTTAACAATATAGTTTTAACGATTCTGACTGTTCCGACTAGAAGTGACGAATCTGTGAAGATTCATTGTAGGGAATTATAAAATTTTGCATTTTTTGTTGCTGCCGACCTTCGATTTATTCAGTTATGTTAGATTTTTTCATTTTTGAAGTTTAAATTTTTGTAGACATTTTTGAAGTTTGTTGTTGTAATCTCAGTTTTCTTCTACAGATATGGGTCATGTTAAATTCCTGAAGAACGTGCATTTAGATGATGATATTGATGAGTTGGGTGGAACTGAACAATCTTTAGAGGAAGAAACTACTGATTCTGATGACTATGAGGAGGATGACTTAGATATTGTACCAGATGAAGATGATAGTGAAGTTGATGAAGAATTGAGAACTTTCAGGGAGAAACAAAGAGAACAAAAAAGAAGTGAGGCAGGAGAGGGAAGGACAAAGTCTAAGGAAAAATCCACACAGCCAGAAGTTGAGCTTGGAGTGGCTGCGATAGATAAAGGTTTTGAGGTTGTTTTCAGCAATAAGACAGCCAAATATCAAGGTAAATTAGGAGGTGATGAAGATTTTATTGGTTCATCATATGAACCTAGTGAAAACAGTGATGAAGAACTTGATGTTTTAGCACAAGAAGGTGTGGATTTACCTTCAAGAAGGAAAAGCAACAAATTGAGGTATGATCCTTCTTGTACCATATCTTTCTTTGAATTGGGTATGATTTTTTAGAGTGCAATTCAGTTTAGAAGGGTTGTTGCTGATTATGCTGTGTAAAATAACGTTCAATTGAAGATTAAACCCAATGCATCTCATAGAATTAGGTGAGATGTAAAGAAAACTGTAAATGGGAAGTGTTTGCTAGTTTGGATAAAGATAAAGGGGATTTGTGTATGAAAAAGTACTATCCTGCTCATACATGTTTTACAAAGAACATGAACAAATTGTGCACAACAAAGTATGTGGAGATGAAGTTGAGGGATAGAATAATATCCCAACCTGATATTAGGGTTCATAAGCTTCAAGAAACAATAAAAAAAGAATGGGGATTAAACGTGGGAAGATCAATATGTTATAGGGCAAAACAAAATATAATTTCAAAGTTCATGGGTGATTGGAAGCTTGAGTTTTCAAGACTGTTGGACTATGCTGATATGATTAAGAGCTCAAATCCGGGAACTTTTTGTTGGGTGAGAACTGACAATGAAACAGTTCCTGGCAAACACTTGTTTAAATACGTCTATGTGTGCTTTGCTGCATTGAAGAATGGATGGTTGGAAGGATGTAGGAAGATTATAGGCCTAGATGGTTGTTTTTTGAAGGGTGCTTGCAAAG
>JAPFFP010041900.1:0-14715 GCA_026153255.1 Solanum medicagineum | reverse complement strand
GAATTCCCTAGAGTCTTCTAGAAGCTCCCAGAGTCTTCTTGCAGGCTCCGCACATTTCTAGGGAATTCTAGAGAGTTTCGGAATCTTCCAGACTTTTCTAGAGAAGTCCACACGTCTCTAGAACCTTCTAGAGAATTCTCCACATCTCTAGAACCTTCCAGACTGTTCTAAATAATAAGAGAAAGTAGGAGATGATAATTTTAACAATATTCATATAGTTTGACCTCAATAAATGAAATAATGACGAACAAAAATGAACAGAGGAAGTATCACAACATCTGAGTCAATGATATACATGTGATCAACTTATTTAAGAAGTTAAACTATTAGAGATACAATGTTTAATAACATTATGTACCAATATCTTTTGCTACTTTTGTATCCAAAAAATGTGTTGATGCTTGTGGTGTTGATAGAAACTCTGATGGAATTTTCTGATTCTATAATTTGCTTGAACCTCAGTTTACTGCCAAGCTTTGCTCCCCTGCTTGTTTACCAACATTATCTCATTCATAACATCAATTTTTAAATTTCTTTAAAAATAAAATTGAAATAATTAGAAGATCAAAATTAAAGTAGTATACTAAATTGTGACCTTTTTTTTATATATAAAATTTTAAAAAATATGTTATGTTTAAAGAAAATACTTATGTTTGACTTCTTAAATAGTAATAGTAGTAGACTAGTTAGTTTATACAAGATTGTTAATAGTCGACTAACCAATTACCACCACGGTTATGGTGGAACGCTACGTACGTTTTCAACTTTTGTTTGCGCCTTAAGAATTGAGTCGTCTTTGATATTCAAAATGAGACTTCTTGATATGAAATTAATTTCTAAAACGTCCTTAAATTTGGTCGTGCCAACAACATATCTTCTCAAGCTCCGATGGAAAATCGAGACCGAATTTGCGATCAGTGCGAAAAATTGTCGCAAAATGGTCTCGACTCGGCTTTATCGTACAAAAACGCGAATTATAATTTTTAAAGAGAGCTTAAAATAGTGAAGATTCCGCGCCCCTTCCGCGACACGGAACCACACTTTGCCTTTTTTCAAAAATTCGACGGAAATCGAAAATTCGCGAAAAGTGTATTTTCACACTAGTGCGCGTCGTGCACTAGTGCATGAGAGGAGCAATTTTTCTATTTTGATTCGAGAAAGACAATTTCATCCTTTCCGACATATTTTTATATCTCCCACACGGTTTTTGAAGTATAATTCGTGCAAAAAGTGTTTTTAAACTCAAAACTATTCTAAGTTTATCAATTTTATGTTAAGTTAGAGAGAAGAAGAGGAAAATCAAGCAAGGGTTTCAAGAATCTTCCAAGTCCTTTGAAAGATTTTTATTTCCAGGTATGTAAAGGCTACCCAAAAGCATGGAATAGTTCTTCCATGTGCCCCAATGTAAAGTTAGGATGCAAGATTGATAATTAGAGTCTTGAATAGTCCATTTCTTGAAAGTTTTCTTGAATAATACCTTTAATTCTTTAATATTGTCTCTAATTCTTGAATATGTTCTTTAAATTATATTTTTGTATCTTAAATTGATGATTATCATGTTTAAAGTTGACGGTATATTTATCTCATTATGTGATTGTGATGTGCCCTTTAGAATTCCTCTCTATAAAAACTTGAATAATGAATTTAGGGGGACGTCTAGAGCCTTGAATGCTTAAAAATGATGATTGATTATGAGTCCTGAGTTGAGTGTGTTGATGACTGTGATAGCTGAAAATTATTGTTGATAGAATCGAATGGGTATAGTTCCCTTAGATTGGACAGAAAATCTTGCCCGTAGAGGTTGGGTGATGAGAGTTCTTGATGGATTGACAGACTTATGAGCATATTGAGTCCTGGGAGGAGTATTAGCACCGAAATGGGTAAGAGTATGTCCCACTCGGACCCAGGAACTACGTGGCCAACATAGGAGAGGATTGGACCATGAAAGCGGACGTTTCCTTTATCCTAAAATAGGACTTGACAGACTTTTGGATCCACTGACAGACTCATCCTTTACCCCAGCAAGGTATTGGACGGATGTGACAACGATATCTCTTTGTTGTATCACTACCGGCTCATAGGTAGTGGTTGTTGGTTGTAGAAACTCCCAGATAGGTTTCTTGATGATAGAACTCCGAGGTGATGTGATTGTTTGATGTTTGATGGATAGTGAGGTGATAAAGCCTTGTCTCTTATATTCGAGGTGAAGTTGAGTGATTGATGAGTGTCAATTATACTGTTTTCTTTTTCTTAGCCTATTTTACATACAGTACATTCCACGTACTGACGCCCCTCTAGCGGTGCATCATTTTATGATGCAGATACTATAGACCGAGACTTCATCAGCCCGATCATTGAGGTTCAAAGCTCTTCATTCCTGACAGTGGTGAGTCCTTCCCACATTCGAAGGATATTTATTTTCTGATTGGATAGTCTTTTATTTATCAGTAAATAGCCATGGCCTGTCATGGTACTGTCTTAGATCATAGCATATAGGCTTCATAGACATAGACGTAGATGTTGATGTTGATGTTGATGTTGATGTTGATGTCGAGGGTTCTTGTCCCTCATACTTCTTTTCTTTATTATTGAGACTTTTCGTTATCTATTTTGCTTTCTTATGATAGAATGATGTTGCTAGTATGATCCCATTGATGGATAGTTTTCGCATTTAATATATCCTTTCTTTCCACTGATGAATTGACTGAATGATGGCAAAGAGATTGAGTGGTCTGCTTAGGGGCTAGTAATGGTCTTCGAGTGCCAGTCACGTCTAGGGTATCGTCTCAAGGTGTGACAGACTTGGTATCAGAGCCAGAGTTTGAGTGTCCCAGGGAGTCTATGAAGTCGTGTCTAGTAGAGTGTTGTTTATGGGTGTGTTATGCACCACACTTCATAAGCAGGAGACTATAGGACATTAGGAAGTGTCACCCTCCTTCTATGATCTAAAATCGTGCTAAGAGTTAACTTGTGAAATCCTACTTTTAACTCGTGCGTTTTTCACTTACAGAAAATGCCGCCTAGGAGAACAGCCGCTCAAAGAGATTCCCCAGCTCCCGTCGCTGAGAACATCTAATTGGAGGTTCCAATTCAGACTGAGACCAGAAGATGGGGACGCCCCGCTAGGACTACTGAGGTCCCTCAGGCGCCCCCTGCTCAGCCCCAGCCAGCTCTCACTACTGAGGCGGAATTCAGGGGAGCCATCACCATGCTGACTCAGTTGGTGGCCTCCCAGGGAAATAGCCACGGTTCTCAGTCTCCCAGTTCTAGTTCACAGGAGCCCTCAACTGCAACTCGGCTCAAAGACTTCTTGAGGATGAACCCGCTTGTGTATACGGGGTCGAAGATGGAGGAGGACTCGCAGAACTTCATCGACGAGATATACAAAGTGCTAATGGCCATGCATGCAACCGAGATCGAAGGAGTTGAGCTTGCGTCCTACCAGCTGAAGGACGTGGCCAATGTATGGTACACTCAGTGGGAGGGAAGTAAAGGTGAGGATGCGGAGCCTGCAACGTGGGATGAGTTTGAAGCTGCCTTTCTTGATCATTTCTTTCCATTAGAGTTGAGAGAAGCAAGGGCGGATGAGTTCCTGAATCTGAAGCAGGGAGGGATGGCTGTGAAGGAGTACAGCCTTAAGTTCACCAAACTGTCAAGGTATGCTCCTGAGATGGTGAAAGATATGAGACAGAAGATGAGGAGATTTGTGTCTGGCCTGGCTAGACATTTGCAGAAAGAGTGTAAGACTGCCTTGCTGATTTCGGGTATGGACATCTCTAGACTTGTTGTGTACGCCCAACAGACGGAGGAAAACAAGATGAGGGATAGAGAGGAACACTTGAGCAGAAAGGCGAAGTCAACAGGATATGAATCTAACCCGCAGAGACAGAACAGAGGCGACAAATCTTATTTCCAGAAGAGATCATCACATCACGCACCATCTACAACTAGTGCGCTTGCGCAACCAACCAAATATGATAAAAAATCTCAGGTTCATCAGAATTTCAGGACCCAGGCGCCCAATCTCAGGCCAGTGTGACTCAGGGTATACGGGGAAAGCCACCTTGCAGCAAATGTGGTAAGCTTCATCTGGGAGAGTGCCGCGTGGGCAAGGATGTGTATTATGCCTGTGGTCAGGCTGGTCATTTCAGTTATGAGTACCCGAAGAGGAGGCGAGGTGAGGGAAGCGACAGAGCTCAGTCTTTGATAGCACCTCCACCAGGTAATCAGCAGAGGGGTGCTACTACTACGGGTACAGGAGGCGGCACTAAACCGCCTTTATGCCATGGGTAACCGTCAGGAGCAAGAGGCTGCAGCAGATGTTGTCACGGCTATGCTTCGTATCTTTTCTTATGATTGTTATGCTTTAATTAATCCGGTGCCACCTTATCTTTTGTAACTCCTTATGTGGCTAGAAAGTGTGATATTCTTCCTGAGTGTTTACTTGAGCCCTTTTCTATCTCTATTCCTACTGGAGAGTTCATCTTAGCTGAGAGAGTTTATAGGGATTGTGTGGTGTCTATCTCTCATAAAGACACAATATCTAATTTGGTAGAGTTGGAGATGGTCGATTTCGATGTGATAATGGGCATGGATTGGCTTCATGCCTGTTATGCTTCTGTCAATTGTAGAACCCTGATGGTTAGATTCCAATTTCCTAATGAGCCTGTCTTAGAGTGGAAAGAGAGTTCTATTGCCCCTAAGAGTAAATTCATATCCTATATTAGAGATAGAAAGTTGATATCTAAGGGTTGTATCGATCACCTCGTGCGAGTGAAATTTGATGATGTTGAGTCTCCCACTCTGAGTCAGTCCAGATAGTGAATGAGTTTCCCGAGGTCTTTTATGATGATCTTCCTGGAGTCCCTCCCGATAGGAAGATTGACTTTGGGATTGATGTTCTATTCGAAACCAAACCCATCTCAATTCTACCCTATAGAATGGCTCCCGCAGAGTTGAAAGAATTGAAAGAGCAACTGAAAGACTTGTTAGAGAAAGGTTTCATACGGCGTAGTATCACCTTGGGGTGCTCTTGTCCTATTCGTGCGTAAGAAAGATGGATCATTGAGGATGTGTCTCGACTACCGACAGCTGAACAAGGTGACCATAAGGAATAAGTACCCTCTTCCCAGAATAGATGATCTCTTTGACCAACTTCAGGGTGCTACTTGTTTCTCTAAGATAGATCTCAGATCGGGTTACCATCAGTTGAAGGTGAGAGAAAGTGACATTCCTAAGACAGCCTTTAGGACATGGTATGGCCATCATGATTTCCTGGTCATGTCCTTCGGGTTAACAACCTGCAACTTTAATGGACTTGATGAACAGGGTATTCGATCATATCTTGACATGTCATGATCGTGTTTATCGATGACATCCTAGTGTATTTGAGGAAGGAGGAGGAGCATGCAAATCACCTTAGAGTGGTTTTGCGGACACTTAAGGATCATGAGTTGTATGCAAAATTCTCCAAGTGTGAGTTTTGGCTCAAGTCAGTGGCTTTCTTAGGCCATATCGTTTCGGAAGATGGCATTTAGGTGGATACCCAGAAGATTAAGGTGGTTAAGAACTGGCCAAGACCAACTTCTCCAACAGAAATAAGAAGTTTCTTGGGTTTGGCCGGGTACTATCGCAGATTTGTAGAGGGCTTCTCTTCTCTTTCATCCCCTTTGACAAAGCTGACTCAGAAGAAGGCCAAGTTTCAGTGGTTTGAGATATGTGAGAAGATCTTTTAGGAGTTGAATACTAGATTGACTACGGCACCAGTGTTGACATTACCAGACGGGACGGGTGACTTTGTGATATATTGTGATGCATCCAGAGTTGGATTGGGGTGTGTGCTTATGCAGAGAGGGAAGGTAATAGCGTATGCTTCCAGACAATTTAAGATTCATGAGAAGAATTGTCCGACTCATGATCTTGAGTTGGCAGCAGTGGTGTTCGCACTTAAAATCTGGCGTCATTATCTGTATGGAGTGCATGTGGACGTCTTCCCTGACCACAAGAGCTTGCAGTATGTGTTCAGTCAGAAGGAGCTCAACCTGCGGCAGAGGAGGTGGCTAGAGTTGCTCAAGGATTACGATATGAGCATCCTCTATCACCCAGGTAAGGCTAAATTTGTTGTTGATGCTGTTAGCAGGATGTCCATGGGTAGCACTGCCCATGTGGAGGAGGGGAAGAGAGAATTAGCTAAGGAAGTACATAGATTGGCTCGATTGGGAGTACAACTTGAGGAGAACAATGAAGGCAGGGTCAATGTTTAGAATGGTTCTACTTCATCCTTAGTGTCTGAGGTGAAGGAGAAGTAAGACTATTAAAAGAAGCGGTTCATAAGCAAAAAGTGATGGTTTTTCTCCAAAGGGGGAGATGGGGTATTGAGGTATCAAGGGAGATTGTGTGTACCTGATGTTGATGGTATTCGAGACAAAATCATGGCCGAGGCTCATAGTACGAGGTATTCCATTCATCCTAGCTCCACTAAGATGTACCACGACTTGAGGAAAGTCTATTGGTGGAATGGGATGAAGAAAGACATTGCAGAATTAGTTTCTCAAATGCTCCAATTACCAACAAGTTAAGGTTGAACATCAGAAACCTTGCTGGTTAGCTCATAATTTCGAAATTTTGGAATGGAAATGGAAGGTGATCAACATAGACTTCATCACAGGCTTACCCCGATCCCAAAAGCAGCATGATTCAATTTGGGTGATTGTAGACAAGATGACTAAATCAATCCACTTCTTGGCGGTAAGGACAACCGATACGGCTGAAGAGTATGCCTGACTTTAAATTCGGGAGATTGTGAGGTTGCATGGGGTTCCTTGTCTATCATCTCAAACAGAGGATCTCAATTCACCTCTCAATTTTGGAGATCTTTCCAGAAGGGATTGAGTACGAAGGTGAAGTTGAGTACTGCTTTCCACCCTCAAACAGATGGGCAGGCAGAGCGCACTATCCTTACTTTGGAGGATATATTGAGGGCATGTGTGATTGATCTCAAAGGAAACTGGGATGATCATTTACCACTGATTGAGTTTGTATATAATAATAGCTACCATGCCAACATTCAAATGGCCACCCGTATGAGGCACTGTACAGAAGGAGGTGCAGATCCCCGATTGGCTGGTCCGAGGTGGGTGAAGCCGAGTTGATTGGGCCTGACCTCGTACACCAGTCTATGGAGAAGGTGAAAGTCATCTGAGAAAGGTTGAAGACAGCTTATAGTCGCCAGAAGTCATATACAGATGTTAGGAGAAGGGACTTGGAGTTCGAGGTAGATGATTGGGTGTACTTGAAAGTGTCACCCATGAAGGATGTCATGAGATTTGGTAAAAAAGGGAAGTTGAGTCCCCGTTACATCGGGCCATAGCAGATTGTAAGAAGGATTGGGAAGGTTGCCTACGAGTTAGACTTGTCTTCTAAGTTAGATGGGGTTCATCCAGTGTTCCACGTATCGATGTTAAGAAAGTGTTTGGCGGATCCAGCCTTAGCGATTCCGGTGGAGAGTACGGGTGTGAAAGACAGCTTGGCATACGAAGAAGTTCCAGTCCAGATTCTCGATCGACAGGTTCACAAGCTGAGGAATAAGGAGACAGCCTCCGTTAAAGTCCTATGGAGGAATCAATTTGTTGAGGAAGCAACGTGGGAAGCTGAGGAAGCGATGAAGCTCAAATACCCCCATCTATTCATACCAAGATATAATGACGTCGAAGGTAAACATTCTTATTCTTACCAATTCCAAATATTCTTTTCCATTAAGTGATGCCTTACGTTATTCTATTCTCGAGCCTAAGACAAAGATAGATAGATGAGGGATAGTGAGAGTTCGAGTTTTCCCGAGTGAGGAATGAGATGGATTCTGAGTTTATTCGAGTCTCCCTTCGACCTTTACTGATCATTCGAGGACGAATGATTCCAAGAGGGAGATAATGTAATACCCCGTGAAATTTCTAAAACGTCCCTAAACTTGGTCATGCGCACAATGTATCTTCTCAAGCTCCGATGGAAAATTCAAGATCGGATTTGCGATCAGTGTGAAAAACTAGGTTGAAAAATGGTCTCGACTCGGCTTTAACGCGCAAAAACACGAATTATAATTTTTAAAGAGGGCTTAAAATAGTGAGGTTTCCGCGTCCTTATGAGATGCAGAGTGGATGTGGAACCACACTTTGCCTTTTTAAAAAAATTCGACGGAAATAAAAAATTCGTGAAAAAGTGTATTTTTACACTAGTGCACATCGCGCACTAGTGCATGGGAGGAGTAGTTTTTCTATTTTGATTCGGGAAGGGCAATTTTGTCCTTCCCGATATATTTTTATATCCCCCACATGGTTTTTGAAGTATAATTCGTACAAAAAGGGTTCTTAAACTCAAAACTATTCTAAGTCTATCAATTTTACGTTAAGTTAAAGAGAAGAAGAGGAGAATCAAGCAAGAGTTTTAAGAATCTTCTAAGTTCTTCGAAGGATTTCCATTCCCAGGTATGTAAAGGCTACCTAAAAGCATGGAGTTGTTCTTCCATGTGCCCCAATGTAAAGTTAGGATGTAAGATTGATAATTAGAGTCTTGAATAGTGATTTCTTGAAAGTTTTCTTGAATAATACCTTTAATTCTTGAATTTTGTCTCTAATTCTTGAATATGTCCTTTAAATTATATTTTTGTATCTTAAATTGATGATCATCATGTTTAAAGTTTACGGTATATTTATTTTATTATGTGATTGTGATGTACTCTTTAGAATTCCTCTCTATAAAGACTTGAATAATGAATTTAGGGGGACGTTTAGAGCCTTGAATGCTTAAAATGATGATTGATTTAGTATGAGTCCTGAGTTGAGTGTGTTGATGACTGTAATAGCTGAAAATTATTGTTGATAGAGTCGAATGGGTATAATTCCCTTAGATTGGGCAGAAAATCTTGCCTATAGAGGTTGGGTGATTAGAGTTCTTGATGGATTGACATACCTATGAGCATATTGAGTCCTGGGAGGAGTATTAGCATCGAAATGGGTAAGAGTGTGTCCCACTCGAACCCATTAACTACGTGGCCAGCATAGGAGAGGATTGGACCATGAAAGCGGATGTTTCCTTTGTCCCAAAAGAGGACTTAACAGACTTTTGGATCCATTGACAAACTCGTCCTTTACCCCGGCAAGGTACTGGACGGATGTGGCAACAACATCTCTTCATTGTATCACTACTGGCTCATAGGTAGTGGTTGTTGGTTGTAAAAACTCTCAGATAGGTTTCTTGATGATAGAACTCCGAGATGATGTGATTGTTTGATGTTTGATGGATAGTGAGGTGATAAAGTCTTGTCTCTTATATCTGAGGTGAGGCTGAGTGATTGACGTGTGCCAATTATATTGTTTCCTTTTTCTTAGCCTGTTTTACATACAGTACATTCCACTTACTAATGCCCCTCTGGCGGTGCATCGTTTTATGATGAAGATACTATATACCGAGGACTTCAGCAGCCCGATCATTGAGGTTCAGAGCGCATCATTCCTGATAGTAATGAGTCCTTCCCAGCAGTCGAAGGATATTTATTTTTTGATTGGATAACCTTTTATTTATCAGTTGGTAGTCATGACCTGTCATGGTACCGTATTATATCATAGCATAGAGGCTTCATAGACATAGACGTAGATGTTGATGTTGATGTTGATGTCGAGGGTTCTTGTCCCTCATACTTCTTTCTTTGTTATTGAGACTTTTTGTTATCTATTCTGCTTTCTTATGATAGAATGATGTTGCTAGTATGAGCCCACTAATATGATAATTTTCGCATTCAATATATCCTTTCTTTCCGCTGATGAATTGACTGAACGATGGCAGAGAGACTGAGTGGTCTGCTTGGGGCTAGCAATGGTCTCCGACTGCCAGTCACGTTTAGGGTACCCTCCCGGGGCGTGACATCGAATCTTCTCGTGTTCGTATCCTAAGAATAGAGTCATCTTTGATATTCAAAATGATACTTCTCGACATGAATATGAATTAACCAGGCTTTCTCATTTATCGTGCCTATAAGAATGGGCTTTGATATCAAAAGCTTGACTTATTAGTGTAAATCTAATAGGGCATCAAAGCGAGTACTGGACATCGGATTTGGAATTTCAAAAGTAAAAGAGAATAAAAAACATTGTAGTTATATGTGTCCGATATAGTGAAAAGGAAGATCAACATGGATTATGGTGCAGTGGTGGGACTATTTCATCTTTAACTAGAATCTTGAATTTAAACCTTTGATATAGAGAAAATTCTATTGGGAGTGTCACCCTCGAATGGGCCCTCCGGTGCAACCTTTTAGGAGTAATTTTCTTACAAATGAATTTTAGAGAAGTGTTTGTTTAAATATAACAATTTCAAATCGACTTTCATTAGTTAGAAATGCTAAAAATGGATTTTTGGCTTGAGAAGTTGGGGATTACTTTTTTTCTTTTTTAAAGAAAAAAGGTAATCTATCTTTAGTACTCCCATCACTTTTAAGATGGAGTGATCCATAATCATAAGATGTTTGCTTAATTGTAATGAGTTTAATTAGGAGATATCGTGCTTTAAAAACTTGGTACTTTCAGTTAATTATACTTTTGCTTGGCCAAGTGATATCCTCTAATAGTAATAAGTAGTAATACCTATCACGAGATTAATACCACTTCCTTCTTAATTCAGTCAAGCAATAAATGACAGTTACATTTACTATTTGTATTTAATTTAGGTATATAGTATTAATGACAGTTACATTCACTATTTGCATAAATATATATTTAAACTTATACTCCCTCTGTCCCATATTAACTGAATTTGTGGGGTAATGCATCCATATTAAGAAACACATTTAAAGACAAAATTTACACCATAGTTTCCATTATTGCCCTTTGTGAAATCCTAAATATGTAATGTAATTTATCTCGTTGAAAATATAAAACTTCAATAAATGAAAGGGCAAATATGAAAAAAGTTTCAAACATTATTTTTGAACTTTGAATAATTCATCTATTTTGAACATTAAAAAAAGTCTCAAAAATTCAATTAATTTGAGACGGAGAATGTATAACAGTAAATAGGTAGACAAATGTGTCTTACTTTGCGTCCTATAGTCATTACAATTTTTACTAGTCAAAAGATAAATAAATAAATATACAAAAAAAAGTCAAAGAGATTCAATATATATTATATATGCATAAAAATATCACATCCTATCTATACGGTATCATTTTTCAACAGAAAGTGTCAATTGACATATCCTTGACAAAGGTGACTAGTGTACAAGATTTTTTCACTAACAGCTACGCAAACTTTAATGTGAAATCAAGTTAATTATCATTTTTATTAGGCTATTAAGTAAGTAATACATATTACATAACTTAAACTCGTGATTTTAGAATAATATTTTTATTTTTATAGTCCCAAATCTATAAGAAAAAAGATTTTTGTCAATTCTAGAAGGACAATATATTCCTTTTCCAGTTCTATTAAACAAGAGTTTTCTACACCAATAGGGATTATGAGTTTCCTAAAATATATAAGGAAAACATTTCAAGACAATATTAATAAGTAATTAACAAATTTTCCCTTGGCTCAAATTTCTTCATTGAAATAACGTCTCTCCGCCTTACCCTCAACCCTTTAAAGGGTTTATTAAGTACTACACACACCAATCAAGTTTAGATAATGTGTAAACTTATTGGTCGAAACTGCTTTGGTCATCATAGATGTTGGGTTATCATGTATAGACACTTCCAATTCTTCACATCAACAATCCTTTTAGATATAGTATCTCGAATAAAATAGTGGATTTTGATATGCTTTGTCCGCTCATGAAACATTTGATGTTTGGTAAGACGAATGACACTCTAACTGCCGGAAAAAAGTAAAGTCTTTTGTTGATCTAGTTCAAGATCACTTACCAAGCCTCGTAGCCATATACCTCTTAATACTTTATTCTTTCCAAACAATTTTTGGAATGAAAATACAATAATATTATTAAGAAACAAAAAATTATGTTGCTTGGTTTAAAAAAATTATAATTATTTAAAGAATAAAACATGAACTGGTCGATGGTTGCCAATTAATTATGATTGCTATTACTCACCACCAACTCCAATAATGGAGTTTAAAAATTGAAAAGAAAAGTAACAAGAAAAAAAAAGCTAGGGACATTTATTTACCTGCTGGTTGAATTTAATCTGATTACACCAACCATTCTGTGTGTAATTAATCCATCATTAATTTAATTTTCTGTTTTTGTAGCACCAAAAATGAAGTCACAATTTGACTATAAGATTGATAAAGTTTTAATTTTTTTCTTGAAGTATTTTAGTAAACAAATTACAGATCTATGGTGCACCTAATTGGTGTAAATTGAATCCCTTTAGTACACACTTATCCAATTTGAACTCAAAGTAATATCTTCCACCCTGTAAAAGCATCTAGCCAGAGTGTGCATGGTAGCAAGGAAAATGTTTTTTTGAAAAAAAATTTTTTGTTAACAAAATGATTTTTGAAGGGATAAGTAAGGTTCTAACTTATTTTTCTACGTTTAGTATATAACTTAAAAAAAATAAATTATTTTGATAAATTTTTTATATAATGAAGTAAAATACTATGGGAGACAAAGTGGAGTTTAAGGGTGGTGGGGGTAGGATAATCAAAGGATAGGGATTGCATGCCTAGGTGGGTGAGAAGGAGATAATGAATTTGAAATATCGTTTATGAAATTTATTTTTTATTTTTTCATTATGGAAGTTATTTTTCTCATTTTTTAAAGAATTTATTTTCTTGAAGCAAATATTTTGGAGATACTTTGACTAATCAAATATGAAAAAAATAAAAAATAATTTGACGACTAGGTCATACGCTCACACATTCAAGGGTGTGATTTAGTGAGCAGCAACTTAGGCTGAAAATCATGAGACTGCAAAAATACAAAGTGATTTCTTCTCATTTGTCTTAATTTTGGGGAACAAAATTACCTAAATCTCATAAAATTAATTGAAGTATGAGAAATTGGGCCTGAATACGACATACTCAGGAAGAAATAAAAATTTTTGAAACTTATGGTCTAAAACAATTCACTAAAAATTTGTGTAACTAAGAATAATTTCATTAAAGGTAAAATAAATTTTTGAAGTTAAAATAGTTTTCAATTAAAATAAGTTGACATTCTTTTTGATACGGACCAAAATGAAAAAAGTGCCACATATAATAAGACAAATAGAATCATTTCTATAAACGAGAGTTGAAGATAAAATATTCACGAACCTTATCCCTACCGTTATAAGAAAATATAAAAAATCACCCCTAATAAAATTATATTTCTTCACTAGCTAAACCTTATTCAATCCAAGAATAGTCACAAGACCAATTGTTAACAGGATATGCTATGCTATTTATTCCTTACTCAAGTAGGGAGGCAACATACTACTTTGATCTATAAACATTATCTTAAAATAAATTGAATTTGTTTTTTAAATGATAAGCTTATTCAAGAAGAATATCTTTCTTGCTTTAGGTGCACTATTTTTTTTTAAAAAAATAGTTTCTTCGTTTAAATATATAGAGAACCAAGACAAGGATAGAAGAGAAAAAGAATTGGGAAATCGAATTCTCTGATCACATGAGATTACCTACGAGATACAATATTGGTAAAAGTTCATTTAGTTAGAGAATAAATTATTTTAAAATTAATTATTTATTTTAAATATGAAATAAAAATTACATTACAATTTTAAAATAAAAATAACATTATAAACTCATGCTAAAATTAAGTTTGAGCTTTTTTATTCCTTATTACAATAGAATGAAAGGGTAAAATATTATGGTTATGTCCATTGGATTGGATCTCACATTTCAATAAGAATGTGAATGTACTTAAAAGTCACATTTTGGTAGGAATCAGTTTCAGAATATTGACTCTTATGACCAGTTTCAGATTCTGCATTAATAAACTGATCAACAAGTTAAATTTATTTTAATCATAAATTTTAAAAATATTTTTCTAAGAAAATTAGTAACTCATAATCATATAAAAAAGATATTCTCCATTTCAAAATAAGTAAATTATTAAAATATTTTATATAGTTCAAATTAACTTAATTGTTTAATTAAATTTTCTTTCATTTTTATCTTTCATTTGAATTTCCTATGTGATTGAATTCAAAAAATTTCAATTGGTAGTTAATATTTGAAGTAGTTCTCATGATCAATATTTAGTCATTCTAAAGAATAAAAATAAAAAATAATATTTAATTAATATCTTATATTCTTTTATGTCTTTTCAATAATTCACTTATTTTAAAACGAAAAGAGTAGGAGTGGACATTTAGTTTTCGGTTTTTAAAAGTGTGCATTATAATCGAATTGAAATTGATTTTATTCAGTGTTTTTAAAATATTTTTTTAGTGCGAACTAATGAAAAACAAAATGAGGATAAAATCAAAGCACAAAGCAGTTGAAAAATTAAAATTATGTTAAGTGATGATGTGCTCCCATAAAACATTTATTGTGCTTGAAAAACTATATTTACCTTTTTCAAGAGCTTGCACCTCCAATTGTAACTTGAGAAAAACAAACATGAAGATGAATTTCGTTACATGACATAAATCGACAAAAATATATTTAAATTTCTCTTGAAAAATAATGTTTTAAGTTAACTATACAAATTATAATTTTGTTGCTACTTTAACTTATTTCATGAATGATTTAATTGCTAAT
>JAPFFP010041899.1:0-14715 GCA_026153255.1 Solanum medicagineum | reverse complement strand
TAAATAGTTATGGAATCACGAAAATTACTAGCTATCCATGTATGAGAGTTGTAGGATTCATCAATTTAAAAGATAATTTAAAGAACCAATATCATAATCTTCATAACCCCTAAATTGTCTTGTAAAGAAACCTCAAATAAATTAATTAATTCCAGGTAAAACAACTTAGTTTATATTTTGTGTGCATACAGGTCATAGAATCCATCAATTTAAACTAATTTTAGGAAACCCAACAATATTTTTAAACACTAACTTCCATAATATAGGAATTCAAAGCATAAAATCCTTCCCATGGAATTAAATATTATTTCATAATAATATAAGCTAACTAACATCAATAGATCTATTATATAAACATTTAGAATCATGATATGAAAACCATGAAGAGTTGCATACTTCAAATGAAGGAATGGAGTAGAAAATAATTTGGGTCTCCATGGGTTGAAGGAAACCATGGATGAAACCCACATACCTTTAGATGTTTGAATAAAGTTTGAGATTGAACTAGGTGATTTTTGAAGGATTCTTCACTTGAACCTTGAGAGAAGAGTTAAGAAGATTTTTGAGTATTGGGGGTTCAATAGTTTGATTAAGAGAGTATGAAGTGTATTAGTGTAGGTATGTGACGATAAAAGAGTCTAAACCCCCCTTAGGATGCTGAAAAAATGTATAGTTGAAATTAACCAAAAGCCCCCACTTAAAACCAAATATAATTCCTAGACGAAACCATCCAAGAAGGCCATCCCCGACTCGTCAACAACACCACTAGCCATAGTGTAGGTCGTAATTATGCAGGAAGCCTGACAGTGCTTCACTTGAATGGGCGTAACATTTTGGTCCGCACTCCGAATGAGATGAAATTGATGGAGTTAGAAAGATAATTCAAAGAGATTTCATTTTGTAGAAATGATAGCATCAAGCCCTAAAATCACAGACCATCATACAAACCATATAATGGATTGCGAGCCATGAAAGCTTATTGTAGTTCCCTTCTATACTTAACCAAAATTCCAATATGTAAGACCCCATTTATGACCACACATAACGACATGTAAAACGCTTCAAGACCCATAATCCTTTCCATATTTCCTTTTCAGACTTCAAATTTTCCCCAAGATTAATTCCCCAATCCATGAGTCCTTTGTATGATCTATGAACTAAACCACGACCCATACTTAGGTCTCGTCATTTAATTCCAGTGACCAAATTTCAATTTTTTCCCCTGGTCTCAATTTTAAACTTATGGATCGTTCAGTATCTCCCCTTGGAAAGATTTGTCCCCGAATGTGAATCAATCTAGCATGATAAGAGGGAAATGAAATATAACAACCCATCATGACTGCAATACATAAGACAAACATCATTTTCATGCTAAGTTTTAAAATATTAACATTAATATTATTTTAAATGCAGACATCACGTAACTTTATGATTGCACATACGATTCTAATTAGAATTGTCACGACCCAAGCCTAGGGCCTAGACGTGACATGGTGAATGGGAACCCAAACGGACCCCAAATAAACATCTTAGCATATCATTCACACATCCTTGGTCGCAGAAACAAAATAAACAACAACATGAGATATAAATAATGAAAGAAGGACTAAGGAAAGGCTTGATATTTATAAAGCATAAAAGAGTTAATGCTAAAAGCATAAGTATCAAGACACTTTTCGGGCTCAGCCTCATAGTATCAAGTATTCAACATAAGGAGACATCTAATAGTAAGAGTAGCATAGCTAGCTGTCACGACCCAAGCCTAGGGCCTGGACGTGACCGGCGAATGGGGAACCCGAAGGAACCCTAAACAAGCCGCATAACATATCATTACACACCTTGGTCATGGAAGCACTTAAAATAACTATAAGAGATAAGCATAAACAAAGAGAATTGGGACTAAGGGTAAACTTCCATGTCATAAAGCTCAAGAAACAAGAGAGTCAAGACTCGTAGCATAGATACTTAACATGTCCAACAACACCTCTAAACATAGATACTTAGCGAGGGCCAAGACAATCAACCGAGTTCACCATCATAGTCAAAGTGTATACAAAAGAAAAATAGTTTTAATACATAGCAAAAGATTATAAGTAACATCCTTAGAATGGAGGACTCACCAACAAGCTTGAGTGAAGCCGTACTAGCCACGTGGATGGAGATGCTCAAGCGTGGGCTCCGATTCCTACATGGTGATATCATGTAGGCATAGAGTGTGTATTAGTACGTTGGAATGTACTAAGTATGCAGGTTGTAATATAACAAGAGATAGGAAACATAATCAAAATGCATAATCATAGTAAGAGATAGCATGTTAGCAACATGGCATGCATAAACAATGTTTGTAGTAAAACATGCTTGAAAATAATCATACTTGCATAACTTGTTTAACACAATAAGATGACATGATTGGATCGTCCAAATGCCTTGTACTAGAGGGTGAGAAATATAGCATAAGTCATAATTCCTTTTAGTAGGTGATGGGTAGTACGTAAGGGTAAGGAGATAGCATAGTTCATAACCCCTTCATGTAAACAAGAGATAATGAATAACACATGAGCGTAGGAAGGTAGTATAGATCATAACCCCTAAATGTGTGCATATGAGGGTGAGGCATTCCACATATTTCATAACCCCTTCATATGAGTTCATTGCATAACCCCAAATCATACATGACGGTAAGAAGTACAACATAGTTCATAACCCCTACATGTAGAAATGAGTAAGTGAATAGCACATGAGGTAAAGGTAAAATAGATCATAACCCCTACATGTGTAGACCTTACATAACCTCCACCATACACGAGGGTAAGGAGTACAACATAGTTCATAACCCCTACATGTAGGAATTGGCCTTGCGCTAGAGGGTAAAGCATATAGCATAGTTCATAACCCCTTCTAGCAGGCTTCACAATTGACAAAAGCATAAACATTAGCATAAGAACCCAATAACTCATCAACAATTCCCAAGAACATAATAACATGAGAGCCCACCAATTCAAACATAAAATAGATCATCATCAAACATTGCCCTTGCATTAACATAAAAGGCTCACAAGAGGTATAATCTTTGAAAAATGACTTAGCTTAATACTTGCAATGCCATAGGTGCTTTACATGTTTTAAACGCACATATATTCATTCTTTTCATCATCATATAGTAATCCAACTCATAATACATTCATTGGACCATCAATTCCTGAAGAAATTATAATTGGACATATTATCAAGCACTTGGTGAGTGTGTGGTGCTAGTATAAAACAATGCAATTTAAGAGTGAAATCATGTAAGAAAACTTGAAATAAAATAGCCCACCAATACTTAGTAATACCATCTTGCAAAATAAATTAAAAACCCTCATCAAATATCAAGAGAGATCATAGTTCCATAGCTTAAAACATGCATAATCATAATAGGTAAATCATCTCATGGTATAGGCTTAAAAAAGAGTAATCATGTATTTTCAATCAAACTTTCATGAAATCCCAATATAATATATGATCATAATCTCTAATGAACAATACCCATAAGCAACACAGCTTGAGAACATGTAATTTTCATAAAAATGGAAGTTGGGCTTCATGGGTGAAAGGTACCCTTGAATGAAACCCACATACCTTAGATCTTGAATTTCTTGAAATTGAGTTGCAAATGACTTGAACCTTTGAAGTGGTTCTTGGAGTCCAAAGCTTAGTCTTGAGTTTCCTTGAATTTGTATTGGGGTTTCGATGGATGATCTTGAGAGGATTTGAGAGTGTATTCCAATTGGGAATAGTGAATTTGATCTTTAGGAATAGGGTTAGATCTTTAGGAGGTGTTAAGATAGCATTGGAATTCCCAAAATACCAATAGAAATGGCTAAATTTACAAAATGCCATTAATGAGGTGAAATTTAGCAAAAACCAGTATATTCCCCTGCACATACAAGTTCTATGAAAATGGGCATAACTTCTTCATCTGAACTCTAAACAAGATGAACCAAGTGCGTTGGAAAGATAATTCAAAGAGCTTTGATTTGGTAGGTTATGGACCACCCAATTCTTTGTGTGCCAATAGATATTTCCCTTTAAAGTTGACCCTCCTACTGGTACTTGCGCAAAACTTAGCCAAGGGAAATTTTTCTGAACTTGGCATGATGTAGGGGACCCACGATGGTCTTACACGACATAAATAAGCTTGGGTTAGATTTTAATCAGAGCTTGAAGATTGAATGAGTTTTTTGAGACTTGGAAGTGAGTTTGGGACACTTGAATTAGGATGAAACATTAGTCTAAGTGTTGGACAAAGTATTGGGGAATGTCTTGTATAATATGAGGGTAAAATAAGGATAAGTATAGGTATTTTCATGTATGGGAAGGCTTAGTCCCAAGAGCCAAAAGCATTGGACTAGAATAAAATAACTGGGCATAAACTAAGGCAGTGGCGCGCCCCAGCCACATCGCGCTAGGGGCGCGCAGGCACACTATTTTCCCCTTGAACAAGAATATGAAGTTAGATTTGAGATATATGAAAATTACGATTTCAGGCACTTTAGACGCACATTTTTCGGACACTTTTTAGGGTCATTACACTAGCATCCCTTGACTTGAGGACTCATCCAAGATTATCTTCAAAAATGACAAAACTAGTCATATGGAGCATAATCGAGAGCGGCTCCGGTTCCTACATGGTAACATCATGTAGGCACAGAATATTCATAAGTATGTTTGAATGTACTAAGTATGTAGGATGCAATGCAACGAGACATAAGCCAACGTAGTCAAAATACATAGTCGAAAGCACTGAATAATTATAATATCAATATGGCATGAATGATCAATGCTTAAAGTAAGACATGCTTGTAAATCATATAACTTGCAAATATAGATTACATGTGTGGGAAGAGACCATAGTCATAGACCAAGCAACCATTACTTGGAATCCAAGGCAAGTCACCCCCCTTGGAAGGTGATTGAGGTATCTACCTCTCAACATGGTTGTACGGGCATGTCACCCCCGACAAGGTCGTCAAGGTATCTACCCCTCAACATGGTAGTATGGGCATGTCACTTCCGGACAAGGTGGTCAAGGTATGTCACCCCCTCAACAAGATGATTGGGCATGTCACCCCCCAAACAAGGTGTGGTCAACTTGTAACACTATAGATACTTTCTTCAATTCAATAAATACATACAATCCCTTAATCATCATAAAGTCACTTGACTTATAAACCATGTAATAGACCATCAACAAATTGAGAATCCTTGTGAAGACATTTTATCAAACACTTGGTGGGTGTGTAATGCTAGTTCAAAATTATGCAATTCAAGAGTGAAATAATATGAGAAAACTTAATGTAAATTAACCCACCAGCATATAGTAAAACCCTCATGTAGGAAACCTTGAAATCCACCATCAAAATCATAATAAATCATAATTTCATAGCTCAAAACATGCATAATCTCAATAGACAAAACCACTTCATAGTACAAGCTTGAAATAGATAAACATGTGTAGTCAATCAACATTTCATAATACCCAACATAATTTATAATCAAAATTCGTACTAAGAGATACCCATAGATGATAGAACTTGAAAACATGTAATTTTCATAATAAGGGAGATTGGGCTCCATGGGTGAAAGGACGTAATGGATGAAACCCACGTACATTAAATTTGGGTTTTCTTGATGCAGACTTGATGGAAACTTAAAGCTTGAATGAAGTTCTTGAGATCCTGAATTATGCTTGGGACACTTGAATTTGTATGAAATATTTGGTTAAGTGTTAGAGAGGGTTTTAGGAGGATCTTGAGTTAATAGAGTTGAAAAATGACTAAGTGAAGGTGTTTTCACGCATATTTGGTCATAGGGCTATGACCCCAAGGCCCTTGGGCCGAAATAAAAACCAAGGAAAATAATGCAATGGTCCGCATCAAGTCCGCGATGCGGACCCATCGTGTAGGCAACTCCACACTGATCCATGTCCCTGGCACGTTGCGGCTAAGGCGCAGACGGCTACTGGAACTCGAACTTTTGTGAAAATTATTTTTTGCTATGGGTCCTCAAATTTAGGGTTATACCCATTTCCCACTCTATTTTTCCCCCGATCAAGAATATGAAGTTGAATTTTTGATATCACACGTTGATTTTGGATATACGAAAACTATGATTGTGCGCATTTTCGAAGCACACTTTTGGGGCATTTTTGGGGTGTTTCTATATCCCCCTTAGGAACATTCATCCCCGAAAGTCAAAGAAGCATACATAAGAGAAGCTATCATGAAGATTTTAGCCCGACATGAATGCAATAAATGTATTTAAACATCATTTTCATAAATCTCAACGTGAATGTCAAAAATCACCATAAACTTGTCAATGTAAACATAAATGCATACAAAATGACACAAGGACTGAAAATTAAGACTTAAAATCATTTAGGGGACTTAAACTAGTACCTTCGACTTGAGTAGAGTAGAAGAGATATGGATATTGCTTTCTCATTTCTGGCTCAGCTTCCCGTGTGGCACTTTCAACTTGTTAGTTCCTCCAAAGGACCTTGACGGAAACCACATCTTTGTTCCTCAACCTCTTCACTTGTTTATCCAAAATCTCCATCGGGGACCTCCTCAAAAGTGAAATCATTTTCCACAACGCCCACGACGTCCAAAGGCACTATAGCACTTGGGTCGCGCACACACTTTCTCAACATGGGCACATGGACGACCAGATGAACCATGTCCATCTCCATGGGCAACTCCAACACATAAGCAACCTTATTAATCCTCCACAAAACTCTATAAGGACCCAGATATCTTGGGCTTAGCTTCCCCTTCCTACCAAATTGAACCACACCATTCATAGGTGAGACTTTCAAGTAAACCCAATCACCACTCCTAAACTTAAGATCTTTTCTCCTCACATCGGGAAAGGACTTTTGTCTACTTTGGTGATTTCCAATCTATCCCTAATCAACCTCACATTTTCCAAAGGTTCCCTGACAAAATTTGGACCTAGAAAAGACATTTTCCCCACTTCAAACCACCCAACAGGTGATCTACAATGCCTACCATAAAGAGCATTAAAATGAGCCATACCAATGCTTGAGTGGTATTTATTGTTGTAAGTAAATTCAATGAGAAGAAGATGTTGATGTAAACTATCCTTAAACTCTAAAACATCAGCTCTAAGCATATCCTCAAGCGTTTGGATAGTCCTCTTGGCTGATCATCCGTTTGAAGGTGAAAGGTCGTGCTAAGCTTAACCTTTACACCAAGACCTCTTTGGAAATACCTCCAAAGTGAGAAGTGAATTGAGCACCACGATCTGAAATGATAGATAAGCGCACCTCATGCAATATAAACAACTGATGTATATACAATTTGGCATAGTCCTCACCACCATAAGTAGTTTTGACCGATAAGAAGTGAGCAGACTTTGTCATTTTATCCACAACAACCCAAATAGAATCAAAATTGTTCTCTAGTCTTAGGCAACCCAACCACAAAATCCATGTTGATTTCTTCCCACTTCCAAGTAGGAATCTATATATCTTGGGATAGGCCACCCAGCCTTTGATGTTTGGCTTTCACTTGTTGGAAATTGTGACATCCGACTATGAACTTAGCTATGTCTCTCTTCATACCACCCCACTGATACAATTCTATCAAGTCTCTATACATCTTTGTAGAACCGGGGTGAATTGAATAGGATCAAATATGGACCTCTTTCAATATTAATTATTTCAAATCATCCACATTTGGCACACACAATCTACCTTGGTACCTAAGGGCACCATCTTCCCCTTGGGAGAAAACCTCCACTTTAACACCTCTCACCAAGGCCTTCAACTCTAGCAAGGCAGGGTTAAGATCTTGTATTGCCTTTACCTCCTCAATCAAGGAAGATTTAGAACCATCAGTAACCACTACACCACCATTATAAATTTCATCTAACCTAACACCCAACCTAGCCAACCGATGAACCTATCTAGCCACCTCTTTGCCGCCATCATTAGCAAGAGCTAGACTACCCATAGGCACCCTACTTAGAGCATCGGCCACAATATTAGCTTTGTCGGGGAGATAATGCATACTCATATCATAATCTTTAAGGAGCTCTAACCACCTTCTTTTTCTCAAGTTAAGATCCTTTTAGGTGAACACATATTGGAGACTCTTATGGTCGGCAAACACATCAACATGAACCCCATACAAGTTGTGATGCCAAATTTTCAAAGCAAATATGATGGCCACCAATTCAAGATCATGGGTGGGATAATTCTTCTCATGCACCTTAAGTTGTCTAGAGGCATATTGTATCACCTTACAATTTTGCATAAAAAAACACCCCAAACACATTCTTGAGGAATCACAATATACAACAAACCCTTCCAACCCTTCCGGTAGAGACAAGATAGGAGTCAAGATAAGCTTATCTTTCAAAGATAGGAAACTTTTTTTGCACTCATTGGTCCATACAAATTTTACCTTCTTTTGTGTCAATTTAGTCATAGGAGAAGCTATCGAAGAGAAACCATTTACAAACCTCTAGTAATAACCCTTCAAACCCAAGAAACTTCTAATGTCTGATGAGTCAAAGGTCTAGGCCATTTTCGAACCACCTCCATCTTCGTAGGGTCCACCTTAATTCCAACAATCGACACCACATGCTCTAGAAAAGAAACCTCTTTCAACAAAAACTCAAATTTCTCATATTTTGCATACAACCTCTCCTTCCTCAAGATTTGCAACACCAGCCTCATGTGATACACGTGCTCTTTCTCACTATGGGAATAAATCAAGATATCACCAATAGAAACCACCACAAACAAGTCAATCTAGTGTTTAAAGAGCCTATTCATGTGATCCATAAATATAGCCAATGCATTAGTCAACCCACAAGACATAACCACAAACTAAAAGTGCACATACCTAGTTTGGAAAGCCATTTTTGGAATGTCACAATCCGTAACTTTCACTTGGTGATTCCCGGTCCGAATATCAATCATAGAAAAGTGACTAGCCCGTTGAAGTTTATCAAAAAGTTCTTCCATCCTTGGTAGTGGGTACTTATTCTTTATGGTGACTCTATTAAGTTGCCAGTAATCAATGCACATCCTAAGAGAACCATCCTTTTTCTTCACAAACAACACCAGTGCACCCCATGGTGACTTACTAGGCCTTACAAAACCCTTCTCCAACAAATCCCTCAATTTATCCTTCAAATTCTTCAACTCCTTAAACTCCGTCAGGGCCATACAGTAAGGGGGAATAAAAATGGGTTGAGTATCGGGAAGGAGGTATATACCAATATCTATTTCCCTTTTGGGAGGAATACCGGAAAGCTCATTGGGAAAGACATCAAGAAGCTCATTAACCACTGGAACTGACTCTATAGGAATCACTTTGGACTTAACATCCCTAACTCTCAAAAGATGATAGAGACAACCCTTAGAAACAAACTTTTGGGCTTTATAGCAAGAAACGAATCGACCCTTGACCACCACATCACAACTTTGCCACTCAAAGAGGGGCTCATTAGGGAATTGGAATTTAACCCCACGAGTTCTACAATCAACAGAACCATAATATGCATGCAACCAATCCATCCAAGAATGACATCAAAATCCACCATTTTTAATTCAACAACATCGCAAGGCAAGATTTTATGAAACATGAACACGGGACAATCTCTATTGACTCTTTTAGCAACAATGGACTCACCTACGGGGGTAGATACTTGATAACGCTCACACAACAATTAGGGACTAACATGAAGCTTTTTGGAAACAAACAATAGCTATCATTCTAACATAAAGCAGATCCGGAGCTTTTTTGCTCATCTTCTATTGATTGAGTTTGGTCATAATAATAGTTATCATTCTAGCATTGGTATGGCTCCTTTTCAAGCCCTCTATGGTAGGTGTTGTAGATCACCGGTTGGGTGGTTTTAAGTGGGGGAAGTGGCATTGTTAGGTGCAGATCTGCTTATTGAGGCTATGTAAAAGGTGAGGTTGATTAGGAAATGGTTGAAAATAGTACAAAGTCATTAAAAGTCCTATGCCGATGTGAGGAGAAGGGAGCTTGAATTTAAAGTTGGTGATTAGGTCTATTTGAAGGTTTCACCCATGAAGGGTGTGGTTCATTTTGGTAAGAAGGGCAAATTAAGTTCAAGATTTATACATCCTTGTAGGGTGATGAGGAGGATTGGTAAGGTGGCCTATTAGTTGGAATTACCTAGTGAAATAGATTTTGTTGGTGATTGAATTTAGGTTTGGTGATTGGGTCTATTTGAAGGTCTCACCCATTAAGGGAGTGGTTCATTTTTGTAAGAAGGGAAAATTGAATCCGAGATTTATAGGTCCTTATGGAGTATTGAGGAGGATTGGTAAGGTGGCCTATGATTTGGAGTTGCCAATGATATGAATATGGTTCATCTGTCTTCCATGTGTCTATGTTGAGGAAGTGTGTGGACGACCCTAATACTATTGTGCCTCTTGATGTTATAGGTGTTTTTGATAACGACTTGACTTATGAATAGGTTCCAGTAGAGATCTTGGATACACAAGCGAAGAGGTTGAGGAACAAGGATGTTGCTTCCATCAAGGTCCTTTGGCGAAATCAACAAGTCGAAAGTGCTACATAGGAGGCCGAAGTGGGCATGCAAAATTGATAACCTTATCTCTTCCATTCTACTCAAGCCTAAGGGATTAATTCTAAGTCTTCTATATGATTTCATGTTTCAGCCCTATATGTGTTATGCATGTATTCATATTTATGTTGACAAATTCATGGTGATTTTGACATTTATGTTGAGATTTTTGAAAATGGTGTTTAAGTGCATTATTGCATTCTTATTGGGGTTGATTTCTTCTTTATTACTCTTCTTATGTACGCTTCTTTGAAATTTGGGGATTAATGTCCCCAAGAGGGAGATATTGAAACGACCCCAAAAAGTGCCTGAAAATGTGCCTTGGAAGTGCCCAGAATCGTAATTTTCATATATATCAAAATCCGTGCATGATATCAAAATTTGACTTCATATTGTTGATCATGGGAAAAATTGAGTGGGGAGTGGGTCTAGTCCCAATTTTAGAGCAATCGTATCAAAATTTGAAAATCGAAAAGTGAGATTTCTACAGAGGTTTCCGCGCCCAAGGCCGACGCGCCAAGGGCCCGCCTCTTTACATATTTTTGACTATTTTTGTTACTCGGTCCAAGGATTTTGGGTCATGAGCCTAGGTCTTCCCACGCGTGAAAATTCCTATACTTTGCCATATTTGACCTTTATATCATATAAGACATTCCCAAATACACTCTCATACTCTTAGAAAAATATTTCACTCAAAATTCAAGTGTCAAATCTCCTTCTAGATCTTAAGGATTTCATTCAAGCTTCAAGTCTCCATTACAATTACCATCAAGGAATTCTACAAAGTCAAGGTATGTGGGTTTCAACCATTGGGTCGTTTCACCCATGGTGACCAAGCTTCCATTTTACCTAAATTACATGTTTCTAAGTTGATTTTACTTTTGGGTCTTCTATTATGAATTTGACTATGAACTATGTTGGGGTTTTGTAAAAGTGTGATTGTTTAAGCATGTTTTGAGCCATGAATCTGACCTATTTTGAGATTTACTGAAGGGTTGTGATGTATATTGCATGAGGGTATTACCAAATGTTGGTGGCTGGTTTTACATCGTATTTACTTGCATGATTTCACTCTTGAATTGCATGGTTTTACACTAGCATTCCAGCCCTACCAAGTATTTGATAAAATGTCCAGTTAATGTATCTTTAGTTGTTGAAGGCCTAATGCTTGGCATATGAGTTAAGTGACTTTGTGCTGATGAAATGATGATATATATATGTTGATTTCATGAAAAGCATCTATAGTGTTGTAAGCTGACCATAGACAATTAAAGGGTGATGCCTCAAACACCTCAGATGGGGGTGGTCAGCCATCAACCAATTGAGTGGTTGATACCTCACTCGGCTCAGATGGGGGTGGTAAGACATCAACCAATTGAGGGGTTGATATCTCAATCAATTCCGGCAGAGGGTTGTCATGTCCGCCAACGAATTGAGGGATTGATACCTCAATTACCTCAGATATGGGTGTTAAGCCATCAAGCAATTATGGGGCTGATACCTCAATCACTTCCGATGGAGGGTGGTCATGTCCATCAAAGGGGTTGATTCCTCAATTACTTCTAAGGGGTGGTCTACCTTGGATTCCAAGTACTATGTTGTTTGGCCTATGTGATGGTCTATTCCTACACATGTAATATGTTCTATATATAATCATGTTTACTTCAAGTATCATTCATGCATGCTATATTGTTATTTGTTCATCTACTGCCTAACTATATATTTCAATTATGTTGCCTATCTATTGTTGCATTGCATCCTACATGCTTAGTACATTAAAATGTACTAATGCATACTCTATGCCTACATGATGTTACCATGTAGGATCCGGATCCCCACTTGATCATCCTCCTCCTCCACGTGGCTAGTGAGATATCTCTCAACGCAAGTTTGTGAGTCCTCAACTTCGAGGACACATTTCTCTTGATTTAAGCTATGTATAGACAATCGTTTTTTATTGTATGCTTTGACTATGAAGGTGAGCCCGGTTGCTTGTCTTGGCCCCTGGTTCTATGTTTAGAGGTGTTGTTGGACAAGTTATGTAATGATGCTATGAGCTTTGACCCTTTTGATGTTTTATGATATGAAAGATGTGTCGTAGCCCCATGTCCCTCTTTATTGTCGCTTATTGTTGTTTTATTGCTTCCGCAACCAAGAATATGTAATAATATGTTAAGAGGCCTGATTGGGGTTCCTTCGGGTTCCCCATTTACCATGTCATATCTAGGCCCTAGGCTTGGGTCGTGAAATCAAGCATATTATAGGTAAGACATGACGAGGGCTAAGACATGGTCAAGCTTACCCTCAAATACAATCAAAGCAAAACAAGTTATACTACTGAAAACTAAAATTTCATAATATATCAATCCACAAAGAAAACTAGGATGTCATCCCCGAACTAGAGGACTCACCAACTTCCATCTGAAAAGATCAAAAGCTAACCATGTGGAGATATCGAGGAGCCTATATCGCTACATGCATGTATGTATAGAGTATGCATCAATACTTTGAATGTCTAGGTACGTCGATATTGAATACATGACGTGGAAATAATGATAAGATGGTTCTGTTACACCTCTCACATACCCCAAAAAAGTGCCCTGTAGTGTATTTCATAGATATCTCAAAATCCATACATGATTTCACAAATCCGACTTCAGATCATTTCTTAAGGTGCAAAATTGTGTAAGAAAGGTTTGGTCATTGATTTTTATATAGCCCATAGCGAAAAAAAAAAATTCACTATGGGGGATAGAGCAGAAAGGGTGTGCGACTAGTCTGCGTCATGGAGTTGTCGCACACTAGTGCAAAAAGGGCCTAAGCCCATACTTGGGCCAAAACAAGGGAAAATTAAACTTCGTGCGAAAATGTACTATTCCACTTTAAGTATGTGTGGTGGACTTGAGGCGAAATAGTTCATCATGTTCCGTAATTTTTTGTTTTCACTTAAGGGCAATTGGGTAATAACCCAATGCCTATATAGATGGGAAATCCTTATTCCTTAGCCCTTTTTCAGCCTTAAAGCTCTGAAATATCTCTCAAAACATCATCAAATATCCCATCAAAATTCAAGAATCTCAAGAATTGGATTTTGAGAACCCAATTCAAGCATCAACTCCTCCTCAAGTCTTTCTTCAAGAAAACTCCAAGATTAAGATATGTGGGCATCATTTATGGAGATTCTTGCACCCATGAAGCCAACCTTCTCATTTAGAAATTTTCATGATTTTTATGGTTGAATACTCTATTGGTAAACTTTATTATGCATTATAAACATAATTTGAGTTTGGATTCTTTAAGTATTGATTGATTAAGTATGAATATTAATTGAAGGCTTATTCAATAAGTTGATTTATATACATTGAGGCTATGCATAATGTGAACTATGTAAACTATGAAAGATTGTGAACTTCTAAATGAATTTCGTAACACCCAAATTACGCTTTCAACTATAATGTAGGTGGGTTGAAATGAATGATTTCCAAAGGAATTGGTTTTACTCTCCTCTTGTTTTATAATCTTGAATTGCATGATTTTAAGCATAAGTACATATACCCACCATGTTTGACTAAATTTACATGACACGGATTCTTATGTTGAAGAATGACTATTGTATGTTTTGCAAGACAAGCATGACATGATAAATTAGGGCTCCTAAGCATGCATTGAACTTATGAAAAGTTCCTTTGATTTGTAAATGATTTGCTCTCTTGTGAGTGAGTAATATATACATGAAGGGGTCAAGAATGATAACTATTTTATCCTCATATAAAAATTAAAGCTCACTAGAAAGGGTAAGCATATTACAAGTCCTACCCCCATGTGTAATGTATTGCCTGCTAGAAGGGGTCAAGTTTATGAAATATTTTTTAATCTCTAGTATAAGGTATATACCCATATGTAGGGGCAAGTATTTTAATGAGCTACACATGCCATGTTATCACATTTTTATAGGTCATTCAAGTTATGTTTAAATTTATTATTATGTAAAATATTCCAGGGGATTAGACTTAAAACCGAAAGAGGCTTGAGGTGGAGCCTCGACCCAAGTGGTCCTTATATAAAGTCTTTGTTTCTTAACTA
>JAPFFP010041898.1:0-37455 GCA_026153255.1 Solanum medicagineum | reverse complement strand
GAGACAAAGTAGGGGAAATAAAGACAAGATAAAAAAAATGGGGAGAGAGAGAGAGGGAGAGAGAGAGAGAGAGAGAGAGAGAGAGAGGGAAAGTGAGAGAGTTGATTGTGTACACCATTTCTAATCTTGTAGCTAGGTTGTTGTATGCATTGAGTAATTCTTCTAGTGAGGGCACATAATCATCTAAGGGTGACAACTAGTTGAGCTGTTAACTGAAATTCTGAATGAGTCCACATTGATTCATGAGTGATGGAGGAAAGTTAAGGATGCTAAGGGTCTTGGGAATTGTTTACCATGGTTAAAAAATGCTCGGTCATAGGATGTGTTATACATACTGCCTACGGAGTCTCATGCATGTGTTTTGATTTGCTTGAGGATGGACAAAGCTCTAAGTGTGGGGTGGTGATCTTATGTGTATTTATACGCCAAACTAGCCAAAAATAACCATAAATAGAGCCTAGTTAGAGGGAAAATCCATAGAGTCTAAGTGTTTTTAGTGTTATTTCGTTATTTTGCTAATCTAGGGTCAAGTGTGCCTACTAGTTGTGTTTTTGCAGGTTTTCACTCAGATTATGGTAGTCCAGATCATACCCGGATCATTGGGAAGAAAAGAACAACAAAATTGAAGGATAAAAGAAGTTAACTCAGCAAAAGGTACTCATGGTGGTTGTTGCGGACTTGAGGAAAAGCTGTGCTAGCTAAAATCATGGAGAAAAAGGAACGACGCAGAAAAAAATACATAGTAGGCATCGCAGACTTGTTAAAAGCAATGGAAATTTGCCCAGACAACAAATAAATCGAAAACCACCTCAAAACATGGGGGTCCGCATTTCGAACCTTGGAGATGCGATGCAATAAATCAAATTATGGGATTTTTAAGTTATATTTTGTTTCTAGCTTTAGTTTTCATAACTTGTTTTTGATGGAAGAGAGTAGAGATGACTAAAAACTCCTTTCTAGAGATATTTTGGTTAGTTTTTACTTTGGATTCTTGGTTGTTAATGATTTTAAACCTATTCTTGATGTATGAACCTATGATGTGTGGCTAATTTTCCCATATTCTAGGATTGTAGCCATAGAAAATGTTTTAGTTATTGATTTTTCTCATATATGAATGTGTTTCTATAGACTACTCTTATACTACTTCTATCTATACTTCAGTGTCTGGCCAACTAGGGAGTAAACTTGTTGTTCATTCTGGATTCAAGAGATGTTGGAAGGAATAGAACACAATAGTATATAGAGCTTGTTCGACTAGGAGACTATATTGATTCGTATAAGGGAGACCTATGACAACTACCCTTATACCTTGCTCTATTCATAATACAGGAAGATAACATCAAAGCACTTTTATTGATGTGCCTATCTCCGCTCAAGAATGTAGTTAGGCAGTCAATAATGGTAGGGCAATAGAGGTGTGCAACCCTGTTTAGGTAATTTTGACCCTCTGAATCAGTAGTGAGGAACCCAAACATATATGCAAGCTTTAAGACTAGATCTACGTTAATAAGGTTACAATCTCCAAACAAGTCAAATTTAGTAGTTTAATTAGTTAATTAATTTTTTCACAAAATTTTCAACCATTTTAACTAAAACACTTTAAACATAATAACTTGGACTCTTAACTAATTTTGTTTAAATCCTTTGGGGTCGATATCCTGGCCCCTTAATCAAGGCCACTATATTACTTGTTTAGACCATGTATAATTGCATTGCCTAGGAGCAACAACAACCAGCTACAAACTTGGCAATATCTCTTTTCGTACAACCCCACCAATACACCTCCCTCAAGTCTTTATACATCTTTGTAGAACCAGGATGAATAATGTAGGACGGATTATGTCCCTCTTTCAAGATCAAATCCCTTAACCAATCAACATTATGCACACATAACCTACCTTGGTATCTAATAATACCATCTCCCCTTTGGGAGAAACCCTCCACTTTACCATCCTTCGCTGAAGCTTTAAATTTTGGCAAGGCAGGGTCAAGGTCTTGTTTGGATTTGACCTCTTCAATCAAAGAAGATTTGGAACCATTAATAATCACCACACCTCCATTTTCAACTTCATTCAACCTAAACCCCAACCGAGCTAATCGGTGAACTTTTCTAGCTAATTCCTTATATCCATCATCAATATGAGCCGCACTTTCCACTAAAACTCTATGTAGAGCATAGACCACGACATTAGCTTTGACGGTATGATAGTGCACTCTTATGTCATAATCCTTAAGGAGTTAACCACCTTCTTTGCTTCAAATTAAGATCCCTTTGTATGAACTCATATTGGAGACTCTTGTGGTCGGTGAATATGCCTATATCAACCCCATATGAATAATGATGTCATATTTTCAAAGCAAATTGCATTGCCACTAATTCAAGATCATGGGTGGGATAGTTTCGCTCATGTACCTTTAGTTACAAAGAAGAATATGCTATGCATTTGCTACTTTGCATCAATACACACCCCAAACCATCCCTTGAAGCATCATATTAAACCACAAACCCTTCTAACCCTTCCGATAGATCCAAAATAGGAACAGATGTAAGCTTGTCTTTCAAAGTTTGAAAGCTCCTTTCACATTTATCAGTCCAAACAAATTTTACCTTCTTTTGTTCAACTTTGTCAAAGAGGCAGAAATTACATAAAAACAATTCATGAACCTCTGGTAATATCCCGCTAAGCCCAAGAAACTCCTAATATCTGTTGGAGTCAAGGGAATAAGCCAATTCCTTATCACTTTTGTCTTCTTAGGGTCCACTTTAATTTCATTATCCGACACCACATGACCTAGGAATGCCACTTCCTTCATTCAAAATTCACATTTATCAAATTTAGCAAACAACCTCTCACCCCTCAAAGTTTGCAACAGTACCCTCAAATGTTTCACATGATCTTCTTCACTTCGGGAGTAAATCAAAATATCATCAATGAATACTCCAACAAACATATCAAGGCAGGGTTTAAAACCCTATTCATAAGATCCATAAATATTACTAGTGCATTAGCTAAGCCAAATGACATCACCATAAATTCAAAATGCCCATATCTAGTCTGAAAAGCTATCTTGAGAATATCACACTCCCTCACCCTTATTTGGTGGTATACAGAAGAAAATCAATCTTGGAAAAATGACTAGCCCCTTGTAGTTGATCAAATAGGTCACCTATCCTTGACAAAGGATACTTGTTCTTTATAGTGAACTTATTGGGTTGCCGGTAGTCGATGAACATTATAACTGAGCCAACTTTCTTCCTTACAAATAGCACCGGCGTACCCTAAGGTGACTAACTAAGATTTATAAAAGTCTTCTCGAATAAATCTTTAAATTGATCCTTCAACTCTTTTAACTCTACCAGTGCCATACGGTAAGGGGGAATGGAAATGGGTTGTGCATCGGGGAGGAGGTCTATACCAGAATCTATCTCTCTTTTGGGAGGAACACTAGAAAAAGCTCGTTGAGAAAGACATCAAGAAACTCATTGACCACCGAAACCAACTCGATAGAAGGGACTTTAGACTCAATATCCCGAACCCTTAAAAGATGATAAATACAACCCTTAGAAATCAATCTTCAGGCCTTAAGACAAAAAATAAACCTATCCTTAAATGCCAAATTATGACCTTCCCACTAAAAGATGAGCTCATTAGGAAATCGGAGTTCTACAATCAATAGAAGCATGGTATGCGTGTACCAATCCATCCCAAGAATGATATCAAAATCCACTATGTCAAGTTCAACAAAATAACAATGCAACCCTTTATGCAATATAGACATGGGACAAACCCTGTAGACACTTTTAGAAATAATGGACTAACCAACGAGGGTAGACACCTCAAAGGGTTCACACGAGAAGCAACGCAAGAAAAGGAGTAACGCAAGAAAAAGTGGCACCCAGATTCAATAATGCATACACATCAAAATCATAAAAATTTAATATACTGGTGATAACATCGGGTCCTCATCCACTCCTTGCCTCCCTTGAAGAGCATAAAACCAATTGTGACATGGAGCACCCCCTTATTGGCCTCTTTGTGCCCTTTGATCAACATGAGCATCTTGTCCTTGAGGACGACCACCTTTATCCTTATTTTGAACATAGGGGAAATCGATAATCTTATGGCCTACTATCATGCCCCAGAAGGGTACCTAAGACATGGCCAGACCTTAGAGACTATCGCTAGTCCCCAAGCGAACCACTTGGCCTCGTCACATCCATTCACTAATAAAACTCCACAAATCAACGGAAGATAAAAGGAAGTAAATGGGCACAACTCATCTGGTCTTAAAATAGTATCATAAATACAAAGGCTAGTAGAAAGAACTAGCTCATAGTCTTATCAATCAACGTCGGACTCTAGTATATGAAGCCTCTATCACTATTAGGTGGTGTCAATGACAGACCCACGGCTACCTCAATCAAAATAAAGCAAAGCAACTCTAACTCTAAAGAAAGATGAAAGTAAAGTAATGAAATCCTCACATGTAAGGGAGGCTCACCAATCTGATGAACATCCACGGATCCTCAACAATGTACCTACTTATAATCTCTATCTCGTGTATCTACATCATAAAATGATGCAGTTATAAAGTGGCATCAGTATGTGGAATGTACGGTTTGTAAAATAGCTGAATGAAAATAAAATAGATAGAATAATGTAGAAGAATATCAACTCAACATAGCACTCAAACAGGATGTTAAATGTCTATCTAATCAAGAACAAAGAGTAGACAAGTGAACCATTAAGCAACTCAACTCAGCTCAACTCAACCCAATGGAACTCAAGGTGGGAACTTTTTGGGAGTTTTTCTTAACCGACAACAATCATTTATGAGCCTGTGATTGTAGAACAATCATGATGATGTTGCCACAACCGTTCCATACTTGCCAGATAAGGAACGAGTATGGTCCACAAGGAATCTAAAACCAGCCATTTTGTTGTTTCAGGGATGTAAACTCGAGAGCATACCATGAGATATAATGGTTCAATCCTTTCCTACGTTGGGCCAGCATAGGTAATGAGTGCAAGTGGGACTCACTCTTACTCATTTCAATGCTCAATACTCCTCCCAAGACTCAATGCTCATAAGAATCCTCCTTATCATCTCAATAAGTCTCATAGAGGTACTCATCATCTCAAATAGACTCATGGAGACTCTCACTATTTCAGTAACTCAAACTCAAAGGTCCTTTATGGTTTCAAGGACTTTAACTTATCTCAATGTACTTATTATCGTTTAAGAACTCAAGGACTCAAATCATCAATTAAAAGAACTCATTTGGATAGAACTGAAGAACTCAATTCTGAAGACTCACAAGATCATCAAGCTCAACTAGCTCAACCTCATTCTCACATCAAGATTTCAATCAACATACAAGTCAAGGCTCTAGACTCTATCCCTAGGTTCATTCATGCATGCTCTCACAAAATAATGTATAATGTTTATACAATATCACATGAAAAGTATTCAATTTAGGAAATAAGTTTATGATGATCATCAACATATGAAAGTACATATAACAAATAAAATTTTCAAGAAAATAATCAAGAATCATGTAGGTAGACTCAAGAACTCTCAACTTACTTCTAAGACCATCTATGGGGCACATGAGAGAATAATCTCATGCTTTTAGTTTAGCCTTACATGCTTGGGATGAAGCTTCAATGATCAATCTCAAGAAGTCTTCTTTAATTTCCCCCAATCAAGTTTCTCTCTTCACTTCTCTCAAGCCCTAATCTTTCAAGCGTAGTGAAAAGGACTTAGAATAGGGTTTAAGACCCTATTTACCCATTGAAATGACCTAAATTGATCGTGTTTTGAGTTTAGGAGGGGTTGGAAATTGATCGTAATGCCCCTCAAAATAAAAGAGAAAATTTCATCCCGAAAATACCTAGTACGCGTCGCGGACTGGGCACAAACATGTGTATTCCCTTTCAAAAATTTCCCATAAAAAATAATAAAAAATGACAAGTGTTGGTTCGTGTCCCTGGCGCATCGTGCCTTGGGTGCGCACCAACATTATTTTGTAATTAATTCAAAAAATTATGTTTTGACTCGATTACGCTAAAATTCGACCGATACCATTGTCCCACTTAATTTTTTGTGCTGATCGCGAATTTGATTTTGGACTTTCCATCAGAGTTTGGAAGATGCATTATGCGCACAATTCCATTCTAGGAGCATTTCAGTAATTTCACTGGGCATTACATCATCTCCCCCTTGGGATCATTCATCATTGAATGATGAGTAAAGGTGGGATATCAAGGCATGAATAGACTCGAAACTCATCTCACCATTCATATCTATCAATCAAAATCATTATTCTGTCTCAATCACTAGTCAACCCTATTTGAACTCAAGAATAGACAATCAACAAGAAAAGACAATCAATTTAGTTATGGGTAAGGTAATTTACGTTCAACATTCTTATAATTTGGCATGAATTGTGCGGATATTTTACTTTTATCTCTTCCTCAGCTGCCCATGTGGCACCCTCGACGAATTGAATCCTCCACAAGACTTTGACTGAGGCTATTGCTTTGGTTCTCAATCTAAGAATCGAACGATCAATGATATGGACCGGAATTCCTTCATAGGTCAAGCTATCCTTCACTTCAATGCTCTCCACAGGGATTACCAAGTTAGGATCTCCCAAATGTTTCTTCAACATCGACACGTTGAACACTGGATGGATACCATCTCACTCAAAAGGCAACTCAAATTTATAGGTAACCTTCCCAATACTCTTCACAATTTGATACGGTCCAATATAGCATGGATTCAATTTACCCTTCTTCCCAGATCACATGACACCTTTCATAGGTGACACTTTCAAATATACCTAATCCTTCACCTCGAACTCTAAATCTCTCCTCCTCACATCGGTGTAGGATTTTTGGCGAGTCTGGGCAGTCTTCATTCTCTCTTTAATGACCTTGACCTTCTCCATTCGATCAACTCTGCTTCTCCAACCTCGAACCATCCAATCGGTGATCTACACCTTCTCCCATGTAAGGCTTCGTAGGGAGCCATCTAAAAGCTTGCATGATAACTTTTGTTATATGAAAATTCAATCAATGGTAGGTGATCATCCCAATTTCCCTTGAAATCAAGAACAAAAGGCTCTCTTCTAACATCTAAATTGCACGCTCTGCGTGACCATCTATCTATGGATGAAAGGCTGTGCTTAAATTTACTTTTGTACCCAATTCTCTTTGGAATGATCTCCAAAATTGGGAGATGAATTGAGCTCCTCTTTTTGAGATGATGGACAAGGGAACTCCATGCAGCCTCACAATCTCTTGGATGTACAACTTGGCATGCTTCTCTACAATGTTAGTGGTCTTGACTGCTAAGAAGTGAGCCGATTTGGTCATCCTATCCACAATCACCCATATCGGGTCATTGGTAGACCATTAATGAAGTCCATATTGATCATCTCCCACTTCCATTCTGGAATCTCAAAGTTCTGAGCTAATCCACATGGTGTTTGATGCTCAACTTTCACTTGTTGGCAATTCGAGCACTTTGAAACAAATTCAGCAATATCCTTCTTCATTCAACTCCACCAGTAGACCTCTCTCAAGTCTTGGTACATCTTGGTAGAGTCACGATGAATGGAATATGTATTTCTGTGAGCTTCAGCCATGATCCATCAACATCGGGGACGCACAATCTGCTTTGGTATCTCAGCACCCCATCTCCCCCTTTGGAGAAGACCATCACTTTCTGTTTGTGGATAACCTCCTTCAATTTGAGTAGGATAGGATCTCAGTCTCACTTTTCCTGCACCTCTATCACCAAAGCTAACGTAGACCTGTTGTGAACATTAAATCCTCCCTCATCATTCTCCTCAAGTTGGACTCCTAATCAAGCCAATCGATGCACTTCTTTAGCTAGCTCCTTCTTCCCTTCCTCAATATGGGTTGTGCTACCTATTGACAACCTGCTAAGAGCATCAGCAAAAATGTTAGCTTTAACTAGATAGTAGAGAATGCTCATGTCGTAATCCTTGAGCAACTCCAACCATCTTCTCTGTCACAGATTGAGCTCTTTCTGACTGAAGATGTACTGCAAGTTCTTGTGGTTAGTGAACACATCCACATACACTCTATACAAGTAGTGGTGCCAGATTTTTAGTGCAAACACCACCACTGCTAACTCAAGATCATGGGTTGGGTAGTTCCTCTCATGAATCTTAAAGTTGTTTGGAAGCATAGGCTAACCCTTTCCCTCTCTGCATCAGGATACATCCCAATCCAACTCTCAAAGCATCACAATAGATTACAAAATCTTCTGTCCCATTGGGCAAGGTTAAAATGGGGCCAATAGTCAGTCTAGTCTTTAACTCTTGGAAGCTTTTCTCATAATCGTCGGACCACTGAAACTTGACCTTTTTTCGAGAAACATAGTCAATGGTGCGGATAAGGAGAAAACCCCTCAACCGATCTGCGGTAATAGCCTGCCAACCCCAAGAAACTGCTTATGTCAGTGGGAGAGGTCGGCCTAGGCCAGTTCTTGACCGCTTCAACCTTTTGAGCATCCACTCGAATACCATCACCGGAGATAATGCGTCCTATGAAAGGTACTGACTTACGCCAGAGTTCGCATTTCGAGAAATTCGCATACAACTCATGATCTATGAGTGTTTGGAGGACAATTGTGAGGTGATTTGCATGCTCCTCTTCATCTCTTGAATACACCAAAATTTCATCCATAAATACAATCACAAATATATGCAGATGTTGTCTGAACATTCTATTCATCAAATCCATGAAGGCTGTAGGTGCATTCGTCAACCCAAAGGACATGACCAAGATCTAAAAATGGCCATATCTAGTCCTAAAGTCTGTCTTTGGAATGGCACATTCCCTCACTTTCAACTAATGTTAACCAGATCAGAGGTCTATCTTTGAGAAACAAGACGCACCCTGGAGTTGATCAAACAAATCATCTATCCTTGGGAGAGGATACTAATTCTTTATGGTGACCTTGTATAGGTGCCTATAATCAATACACATTCTGAGAGACTCATCCTTCTTTTGCACAAATAGGACAGGGGTACCCACGGAGAAACACTCGGCCTTATAAAGCCCTTCTTTAAAAGATCTTTCAACTATTCTTTCAACTCTTTCAACTCAGCGGGGGCCATCCTATAGGGTGGAGTTGAGATAGACTGGTATCGGGGAGAACATTAATCCCAAGGTCAATCTCCTTATCCGGAGGGACTCCGAGTAGATCCTTGGGAAACACGTCTAGAAACACAATCACAATCGGGACTGACTCAAGAGTAAGGGACTCAACATCATCATATTTAACTCTCACAAGGTGGTAGATACAACCCTTAGAAATCATCTTTCTAGCCCTAATATATGAGATAAACTTTCCCTTATGTGCTACAGAATCACCCTTCCACTCTAGAACCGGTTAATTCGGGAATTCACTTAACGGTTCGGGTTCTACAATCAACAGGGCCATAACAGGTATTAAGCCCATCAAAGCCAAGGATCAAATCAAAATCAATCATATCTAACTCAATCAGATCAGTGATAGTATCCCTATGATAGATGGACACTACACACGCTCTATTGACTCTCTCAGCTTGAATAGACTCACCCATGGGAGTAGAAACATCAAAAGGTTCAATAGGACTCTCAGGGTTCTATCAAATCTACTGGCCACATAAGGAGCTACAAAAGATAATGTGGCACCAGGATCCATCAAAACATAACAATCAACAAAAAAGACTCGAATCATACTCGTCATAACATCTGGGGAGTTCTCCTGAGCACCTCAACTACCCATGGCATACAAACGATTTGTAGTTCTGGTTGTGCCTATCATAGTATCTCTTTGGTTTCCTCTTGCTAGTGGGGCGGATGAAGAAGATTGAGCCCGATCAGCTTGCTTTGGACATTCTATCTTGTAATGCACTACTTGACCGCACCAGAAGCTCGCATCACTCTCATCACAATATTTACCCAAGCTTAAGCTACCACACTTACCACACGGTGGCTTACCCTGCAAGCCTTGGACCACGCTAGCTTGCGACTAAGATCTATGGGCTCCAAATATTCTGAGATTTCTGATCATGTGTAACTCTAGGTGCAGGTGCACTAGCAGATGATGGGCCTAGAAACTAGTTACCATTCCCTTTCTTTTCCCTTTCATGGCTCAATGTCTTAGCCTTCTTACTCCTGAACTCCTCTCTATCATGCTATCTCTCCTCATCAGTGTGCTGCACAAAAGTTATCAGTCTCCCTATATCCATATCACTCACGAGTATAGCTCCCCTTCAATTTCGCTTTGGCCCTCTATTCAACCTATCAACATACATCCCCATCCTCTCCCTCATATTAGCAACCATATCCGGAGCATAGCGAGAAAATTGTGTAAACTTCAGCCAATACTCTTGCACAGTCATAGAGCCCTATTTCAAGTTCAAGAACTCTCTTACCTTTGCCTCTCTTCTCTCCCTTGGGAAGAAGCATCCCAAGAAAGCATCCTCGAACATAGCCCAAGTCTGCATGGGGGTATCCTCTCCTCTACCCTTCTTCCACTGATCACACCAAAGCCTAGCCACACCCTTGAATTGATAAGTATTCAGTTCCACTCTGTCAGCATCAGCCACAAGCATCACTTGTAACAATTTCTGAAGCTCCTCCACATAGTTCTCAGGATCTTTATTGAATGCAGACCCTGTGAACTCAGGTGGATTCATCCTCGAGAATTCCTGGACCCTAGAAGTGTCATGGGCATCATGTTGGGCCGCTCTTTGTCTCGCAGCAGGTGCTATGATAGCCTGGGCTAGAACTTGTATAGCCTGGCAAAGCTCAGCATTAGAGACCTTATCTTGCGGGGGCTGCGTAATAGGGACAACTTGTTCCATAGGCTCCTCATGTCGTTGAGGCTCAGGTGGGTTGACATTTGGTCTGGGGGGACACCATCTACATCTGACGGTTCTTCTGACAGGCATGATCACAATAATGCAACTCGTAAAGCACAAATTAGAATAGAACTTTCATAGAGCATAACTCTATAGCACGATTTAGAACATGAATAAAGGGAAACAATTCCTAATGACCTATAGCCTCTTGCTTATCAAGTATGGTTGATAACATACCCATAAACAAGACTCTACTAGATAGGGCTTCATAGACTCTCTAGGGCACTTTTTCTTGAACTTGTTCTTTGATACCAAGTTTGTCACGCCCAAAGAGGATACCCAAGACGTGGCCGGCACCTAGAGACTATCGCTAGTCCCCAAGAAAACTGCTTAGCCTCATCACATCCATTGAATCAGTAAAACTCTACAAATAACCAAAAGATAAAAGGAAGTCAATGGGCATAACTCACCTAGTCTTAAAATAGTATCATAAATACAAACACTAGTAGAAAGAACTACCTCACAATCTTATCAATCAACATCTGACTCTAGTCTATGAAGCCTCTATCACTATCACGTGGTGCCAATGACATACCCATGGCAAAACCACAATCAACATAAAGATAAGCAATTCTAACTCTAAAGCAAGATAAAAGTAATGTAATGAAATCCTCTGATGTAAGAGAGGCTCACCAATCTGCTGAAAGTCAAAAAATCCTCAATGATGCACTTGCTGACGATCTCTATCCCATGTATCTACATCATAAAATGAAGTAGTGCCAGAGTGGCATCGATAAGTGGAATATATGGTATGTAAAAATAGATAAATGAAACCAAAACAAGTAGAATATTGCAGAACAACATCAACTCAATGTAGCACTTAAACAGGATGTCAAATGTCTATCTAAGGAAAAATAAAGAGTAGACAAGTGACCCATCAAGCAACTCAACTCAACTCAATAGAACACAACTCGACTCAACTCAATGGAACTAAAGGTGGGAATGTTTTGGGAATTTCTCTTAACCGACAACAATCACTTATTCGTCAATGATTATACAACAGTCACAGTGATGCTACCACAAACATTCCATACTTGCTAGGTAAGGAACAAGTATGATCCATAAGGAATTTGAACTCAACCATCCTCTGTTATTTCAGGGATGTAAATTCAAAAGGGGACCATGAGATGTAATGGTTCAATCCTCTCCTATGCAAGGTCGTCGTAGGTAATGAGTGTAAGTAGGACTTAGTCTTACTTATTTCAATGCTCGATGCTCCTCCCAAAACTAAATGCTCATAAGCCTCCTTCGCATCATATCAAGTAGCCTCATGGAAGAACTCATCATCTCAAATAGACTCATGGAGACTCTCGTTATTTCATTAACTCAAACTCAAAGGTCCTTTATGGTTTCAAGGACTTTAACTCATCTCAATGAAGTTAATTCTCATTAAGAACTCAAGGACTCAAATCATCAATTTGAAGAAGTCGTTTAGATAGAACTCAAGAACTCAATTATGAAGACTCATAGGATCATCAAAGCTTAACCAACTCAACCTCATACACACATCAAGATTTCGATGAACATACTCAAGTAAAGGGTCTAGACTCCATTCCTAGGTTCATTCATGCATTCTCTCACCAAATAAATTATAAGATTTATATAGTATCTCATGAAAAGTGTTCAATTCAAGAAACAAGTTTATGATGATAATCAACATATAAAAATACTATAATAAATAAAATTTTCAACAAAATAATCAATAATCATGTAGGTAGAATCAAGAACTCTTAACTCACTTCTAAGACCATCTATGGGGCACATGAGAGAACAATCTCATGCTTTTAGTTTAGCCTTACATACCTATGATGAAGCTTCAATGATCAATGTTCAAGAATTCTCCTTGAATTCCCCCAATCAAGCTTCTGTCTTCACTTCTCTCAAGCCTTAATCTTTCAAGCGTAGGGAAAAAGACTTAGAATGGGGTTTAAGAGACTATTTACTCATCAAAACGACCTAAATTAATCGTGTTTTCAATTTTTGAGGGGTTGAGAATTGACCAAAATGCCCCTCATCATAAAAGAGAAAACTTCCTCCTAAAAATGCCCAGTCTGCGTCGTGGACTGCACGCGAACATGTGTATTCTCTTTTCAAAATTTCCCATCAAAAATAATAAAATTGCAAGCATTGGTCCGGGTCCCTGGCATGCCATGCCTTGGGTGTGCAGCGACACTATTTCGTAATTAATTACAAAAAATTATCTTTTGACTCGGTCGCTCTAAAATTCGACCGAGACCATTTTTCCACTCAATATTTTGTGTTGATTGCAAATTCGGCCTCAGATTTTTCATCAGATCTTGGAAAGATATGTTATGTGCATGATTCCATTATAGGAGTACTTTGGTAATTTCACTGGGCGTTATACCTACTTTGCCATACCCATAGCGAGCATTTGATTCCCTCAAGCATTTGCCACTATGATTTCTTAAACATTTTAGGCATCGTTGTGGAGTCATTCTACCATTTCCACCTTGAGCATTAGGATTAGGCACCCTATAATTTGCAAATCTTTGGTTTTGAGAATTGGAGGATCCTTGGCCTTGAAATTTGTGACCTTGTCAGAATTGGCCACCCTTAGCACGTTGAAAATGACTATTATACCGAGCCTTCTTAGACTCCCCACTCCTTCTCTTCCTAATTTTCTCCCCTTCAAGTTGCTCGGTATAAGTCATGAGCCGAAAAAATTCCATATCAACCACAAGCATAGTGGTGTGGCATTCTTCATCGATCAACTTGGATATCCTTGACACAAACTTGTTCATCCTTGCCTTAGAGTCGGCAACCAAGTGAGGAGCATATTTTGAGAGCTTATTGAATTTAAGGGATTAATCTCTCATACTCATGGACCCTTGTTTGAGATTCATGAACTCCATCATCTTTGCCTTTCTCAATTTCGTAGGGAAGAAATGATTGAGGAATGAGGCCTTAAACTCCTCCCATGGGATGGGATCATTGTTCTCCCTCTCTATATGTACTTCATCAGTCTAACATTTTTTGGGGTGTGACATGGAGTAAAACCAACTTTTAGGAAAAATTACCTAACTACACATTTTTTAACCCTATTCACTATTTATCCATTCCATATCACAATTTTACAAGAATTTCTATTTTTATTCCTAAAAACTTCCCGCACAGATACATTATTTCAAATCCTAAACTTAAGTAAAATCAACTTTCATTAACATCCAGCTCACTCTCAAGATTTCACCTAAAATCAAGAGCACGGATGTCAAATTTTGAATTTTAAATTTACTATATCTGATTTCTTCTAAACGTACATCCATTATAGTGTGCGTCGTCTTCTTCTTCACCCTTTTTTTCCTTCCTTTTTTGGTATCTCATAGACAATGCTCCTTCAGTCAGTATTAGGATTACCCAACTATCAAAGTTTGATTGAACTTATGACTATGAAAATTCAGATTGGGCAGAGAATAGATCAAGGAAGATTCACGATCAAACATACATATAGAAGTTGAAGAAAATTGCAACATCTACTCCAAAAAGCAAAAGCAGTGAAAACCTCCTAAAAAAAGGGGTAGGAAAGTTGCACCAACAACTTTTGGACCCAGGCTATCCCATGTATTCACCAAATGCATTACATAAGTTTTTTGTTGTTCTTCATACGAAATCAAAATTTCTAGTTGTAATGACTACCTATTGGTTGTTCCAAATACTTAATAACCCTAACATTATTTAGTTCTTCATACAAAAAATAGTTCTCGTATAGAGATATATGTAATATTTTTATATCATATACATGAATTCAGGTAACATTATTGGGAATATGTTTATTTGTCAAATTAATTATTATAAAATAAATTATATGTGCCTTTTAAGTATCAAATACATTAGATTGTGTGCATAATTATATGAAGCATTTATTTTTATATATAATATACTATTGTGATACAATAATTACATAGTTCTATTGTTGTTGTTTCAGATACAATAATTCATCACCATAAAATATTTATTTATTTATTTATTTGTATCAACAACAATCTAATATGTTTTTCTATATCTAATACAATTTAGTCATTGATGATACAAAATCAATTTACTTACACTTATTTTTGTATCAATTAACTGAATTATGCCTAGTTTTCTTCTTATACATCACTGTGACACAATAATTATTTGTTCTCGTCTATTTTGTCTCAGTAGAAGTAGCCATGATACAAAAACTAAAGTATGTCCATTTTGTTTTTTGTATAAGTTGGATGAACTATGGATAATTTGTAGCCAATAGAAAATTGTTTAAATGAATGTGTTTATATTTTTTGTTTCAAGTACACTGATATTTTATATCATGTATAAAAATGGAGTCTGATTTTGTAAAATTTTTTTTGAATTCTTGATAATGCAAAACATGAATCATGTTATGAAAACAATTTCATCCCACTCCCTAAGGTTAGGTGAACATACAATATTAATTTTGCAAATAATTTGATGTTATCCATAGGGACAAAAGGCATGGGATTATTTAGGAAAACTATTGTTGGTCCATACTTGAACATCCCCAATTGCAACTACCAAGGTTAAATTACAAAGTGCTTGATGCTTCTTGAGGTTAAGCATGACAACACCGATGAGATCCATATTCATCATGTAAAGGGGAATATATTGCATTCCACGATGAAAGATTTCACTATCGTTACTGGGTTGAAATGCATGAAGAATGCATCTGATTTTAAATACATAGAATTTAGTACGAGTAGATTGATGCAGAGGTGCTTTCTAAGATCCCAAACTTGTGTGAGTAAGATTCTTTTGGAACAATGATTTCAAATGAGTGGATGACATGTCATGACTCATGCGTAGGGCCTAGACGTGACACGGCGAATGAGAATCGAAAGGAATCCCAAACAAGCATCTTAGTATATCATTTACAAATTCTTGGTCACGGGAGCGATTAAACAACAAAAAGAGGATATAAGTAGGGATAAAGGGACTAAGGAAGTCTTGCATAACATAAATCATCAAATGAGTCAAAGCTCAAAGTGTAAATATATAACTTGTCCAACAACACCCCTAGCACATATTGGACGGGGGCCAAGACAACTTTTCGGACTCACCCTCATAGTCGTAAGCATCTAAACAAAAAAAAAGAGTCTTCACATAACATAGGATCAATAGATATTGTCCTCTGATTTGAGGACTCACCAATCTTGCTTCAAGAGATAGTACTAGACATGAGGAGGAGGAGGATGATTAAGTGGAGCTCCGGTTCCTACAGGGTAATATATATAGGCATAGAGTATGCATTAGTCCATTTGAATGTACTAAGTATGTAGCATGCAATGCCAGAAGAGATAAGCAACATAGTCAAAATGCATAATTAGGCAATCGATGAGAAAATAAGAATATGACATGCATGAATGATGCTTGAAGTAAACATACTTATACAGAACATATTACATATGTAGTAAGAGGCCATCATTGTAGAATCCAAGGCCTACCTCCCCATTGGAAATGCGATTGAGTTATCAACCCCTTAATTGTTGATGGTTGTCACACCCTACCATCCATGGTTATTGAGGTATCAACCCCTCTATTGGTTGATGGTTGTCACACCTTACCATCCAGAGTGATTGAGGTATCAACCCCTCGATTTGTTTGATGGTTGTCACACCCTACCATCCATGGTGATTGAGGTATCAACCCCTCAATTTGGTTGATGGTTGTCACCACCTACCATCCACGGCGATTGACGCATAACACCCCCTCAACAAGGTGTGGTCACTTGCAATACTATAGATACTTTTCATGAAATCAACATATACATACATTTCTTTCATCATCATAAAGTCACTTAACTCATATTCCATGCAATAAACCTTCAATAACTCAAAAATCCCTAAGCGAACATTTTATCAAACACTTGGGGGTGTACAATGCTAAACTAAAATCATGTAATTTAAGAGTGAAATCATGTGTGAATATTTAAAGTAAATTAACCCACCAACACTTGGTAACACTCTCATGAAAGATACATCAAAACCCTTCATCAAATCTCATCATAGAACATAAATTCATAGTTCAAACATGCTTAAACAATCCATATTTCATGAAAACACCAACATAGTTTATAATCAAATTCATAATAAGGAGTACCCATAAGTAAATCAACTTGAAAATATATAATTTGTATAAAAAGGAAGGTTGGTCACCATAGATGAAAGGACCCAATGGTTGAAAGCCACATACCTCAACTTAATAGATTCCCTTGATAAGGATTGGAATGAGAACTTAAAGCTTGAGTGAATTCCTTAATATCCGGAATGAGTTTGGCACACTTGAATTTGAGTGATATATTAGTGTAAGTGTTAGAGAGAGCATTAGGGAATGTTTTGAATGATATGATGTTTAAAATGACTAGGTCTAGGTGTTTTTACGCATGGGAAGGCTTAGGTCCAAGACCCAAAGGCATTGGACCGAAACAACAAAACTGGCTAAATAATATATAGGTTCACGCCCTGGCCGCGTCTGACGCGGATCGATTCTAGAAATTGAAAATTTAGGAAAATTAAATTTTGATACGATTGCTCTAAATTCAGGTTTAGACCCATTTCCCACTCAATTTTGCCCCCCGATCACGAATATGAAGTTAGATTTTTGATATTACGCACGAATTATGAGATGTATGGAAATTACGATTATGGGCATTTTTGAGGCATATTTTCGGGCACTTTTTGGGCATTTCAATATCTCCCCCTTGGGAACATTCATCCCCGAATGTCAAAGAAACATATATGAGAGAAATAATCAAGATGCGTTCAACCCAACACATGAATGCAACAATGCACTTAAAACATCATTTCAAAACTTTACCTTGGTACCAAGACCTCTTTGGACGGACCTCCAAAAGTAAGAAGTCAATCGAGCACCATGATTGTCACAACCCAAGCCTAGGGTCTAGACATGACACGAAAAATGGGGAACTCGAAAGGATCCCAAACAAGCCTCTTAACATATTATTACATATCCATGGTCACGGAAGCAATTAAACAACAATAATAGAATAGAAATAAGGCCAAAGTGGCTAAGGGAGTCTTTCATAGAATCAAAACATACAAGAGCCAAGAGAGTCAAAGCTCATAGTATCATTAAATAACTTGTCCAAAAACACCTCTAAACATAGAATTTAGCAAGGGCCAAGACAACTATCTGGGCTCACCCTCATAGTTAAAATCATACAATAAGGTAGAGAGAGTCTTTGCATAACATAATATCAAGAGATATCGTCCTTGGAGTTGAGGACTCATCAAACTTTCTTGAAGAGATAGTACTAGCCACATGGAGGAAGATGATCAAGTGGAGCTCCGGTTCCTACATGGTAAAATCATGTAGGCATAGAGTATGTGTTAGTACGTTTGAATGTACTAAGTATGAGGGATGCAATGCAACAAAAGATAGGCCACATAATTGAAAGGCATAATCATAAGCAATAGATAGTATATTAGCAATATGGAATACATGAACAATGCTTGAAGTAAAACATGCTTATATAGAATATATTACATGTGTAGAAAGAGACCGTCATCATAGACCAAGAAACTTATTACTTGGAATCCAAGGCATGCCACCTGCTTGGAAGGTGGATGAGGTACATACCCTCATCTATAGTAATACCGGATTGCCACCACCCGACAAGGTGGATGAGGTACATACCCTTTATCTATGGTAGTACGGGATGGCCACCACCATATAAGGTGGATGAGTTGCATACCCCTCATCTATTATAGTACGGGATTGCCACCACCCGACAAGGTGGATGAGGTACATACATCTCATATATTGTAGTACGAGATTGCCACCACCTGACAAAGTTGATAATGTACATACTCCTCATCTATGGTAGAATGGGATTGCCACCACCCGATAAGGTGGATGAGGTGCATACCCCTAATCTTTGGTATTGTTACCTTCAACATATAGATAGTTTCCATGATAACAACTCATATATACACTCATCTCATCATCATAAAGTCATTCAATTCATAGGTCATGTAATGGATCATCAATAGCTTAAGAATCAAAACCCGGATATTTCATCGAATACTTGGCGGGTGTGTAATTCTAGTGTAAAACCATGCAATTCAAGAGTGAATTCATGTAAGAAAAGTTAAAGTAAATGAACCCACCATCGCTTGGTAATACCCTCATGCAATATACATTGAAACCCTTCATGAAATCTCAAAAACGATCATGGATTTATAGCTCAAAACAAGCTTAAACAGTCACACTTTTATGAAACCTCAAGATAGTTCATAGTCAAATTCATAATAAGTAAGACCCATAAGTAAATCAACTTAGAAACATACAATTTGTGTAAAAATGAAGGTTGGGAACCATGGGCTAAAGGACCCATTGGTTGAAACCCACATACCTCAACTTTGGAGAATTCCTTAATGAAGATTTGATTGAGAACTTCAAGTTTGAGTGAATTTCTTAAGATCCGGAATGAGTTTGGGACCCTTGAGTTTGAGTGAAATATTTGTCTAAGTGTTTGAGAAGGTTTTGGGGAATGTCTTATATGATATGAGGTTGAAAAATGACTAACTATAGGTGTTTTATGCATAGGGATGCTTAGGTCCAAGACCAAAAGGCATTGGACCGAAACAACAAAACTGGAGCGAAAATGACACTGATCCGCGCCCTTGCCGCGCCGCACCAGGGGCACGGATCGATCTGAAAATTGATTCTTTTTGGAATTTCAAATTTTGATACGGTTGCACCAAAATTGGGTTTAAACCCATTTCCCACCCAATTTTAGCCACTGACCACGAATATGAAGTCTGATTTCTGATATTACGCATAAATTTTGAGATATATGGAAATTACAATTATGGACACTTTCGAGAAACAATTTCAGGCACTTTTCGGGGTCTTTTCAATGATCTGATATGATAGACAAGGGGTGTCATTTCCCAAGCCTTTGTCCTAGATGTGAAACGACAAAATGGGAACCCAAAAAGACCCCAAACAAGTCCCTTAACGTATCATTACACATCATTGGTTGCGGAAGCATTTGAACAACAATGAATGAATAGAAATAAGGGCAAACAGACTAAAGGAAATCTTTCATATCCTGAAACGTCAAAATATTCAAAGAGAATCGAGCTTATAACATCATTATATAACTTGTCCAACAATTCCTCTAAACATAGAACTTAATGGGAGGTATGACAAGCAACCGGGCTCACCCTCATAGTCAAAAGCATATAATAAAGGAAAAAGAGTCTTTATACATAGCATAAGATCAAGGACCCTGTCCCAGAAATTAAGGACTCACTAACATGCTTATAGAGATAGTACCAGCCACGGGGAGGATAAGGATGATCGTAAGGAGCTCCAATTCCTGCATGGTAATGTCACAACCCAAGCCTAGGGCCTAGACGTGACACGACTAATGGGGAACCCGAAGGGACCCTAAACAAGCCTTTTAACTTGTCATTACACATCCTTGATCGCGAAAGCATACAAAGACATATAGGTTAAGAATGGGGGCAATGGGACTAAGGGAAAGCTTGCATAAGCGTCATAATCAATAGTCAAGAGTTAAAGCTTATTCATAAATACACAACATGTCTAACAAGCACCTCCAATACATAGATATAACAAGGGTCAAGACAAGCTACCGGCTCACCCTCATAGTCATTAGAACATAAGAAAGTGTCTCAATACAAGGATAATAGTAACTTAGACTTAGGTCCCCGAAATGGAGGACTCACTAACAAGCTTGGAATAGCACCATCTAGCCACATGCAGGAGGAGGATGATCAACTTGGGCACCGGTCCCTACATGTGGGATGCAATGCAATAAGAGATACGCTTCATGATCGACATGCATAATTTTAGGCAATAGGCATGATATAGCAATATGACATGCATGTTCAATGCATAAGTAAAACATGCTTAAGTAAATTATACTCATATAAGATGCCATATGTGAAGAGGAGACCAAGCTAGATTGCGAAGGTATAAACCCCTTAGGGTTGGTGATGACAGCACCGATCACCCTAGTGTGTGAGGTACAAACCCCTCATCAAGCTTTGTGATAATAGCACCCATCACCCTAGTGTGTGAGGTACAAACTCCTCATATAGGTTAGTGATGATCTCAGCTATCACCCTAGTGATTGAGATATCAACCCCTCAACTAGGTTGGTGGTGATCACACCCATCACCCTAGTGGTTGAGTCTTTAACCCCTCAACTAGACCCTCAAATTGGGAATGGCCTACCACGACACTTTAGACAGTATTTATCGTGTAGATAAACTCATTTCATCATTATACAGTCAATCATATCATCTCTCATGCTTTAGACCTTCATTTCCTCAAGAAACCATAACTGGACATTTTATCAAACACCTTGGGGGTGTGTAATGAGGGTAAAAGACCATGCAATGTACAGATGATATCATTCAGGAAAATCTATTGTAAAACCATCAATCAACACCTTGCAACACCCCCAAGACATTCATAGAAAAAACCCTCATCAAATCCAACATTAGATCCAAGATTTAAGGCTCAAAACATGCTAAAACCATACTTTTATGAACTAAAATCACTATGTAGTAAATTTCTCAATATACAAGACCCACATATAAAATCAACTTTAAATCATGAAATACTAGTAAAAAGAGTGTTTAGGCACCATGGATGGAAGGGTCCAGTGGTTCAACACCACATACCTTGAGTTTGGAGAACCCTTGAAGAAGATTGGGAATGGAGACTTGAAGCTTGAGTGAGATCCTTGATGAAATCCTTAAGATTGGTCTTGAGTTTGGGACTTGAATTTAGGAGCAAATATTTGGCTAAGTGCCTTGGTGAGTATTGGGGAATGTTTATGGTGATATGAGAGTGAAATAAGGCTAAGCAATGGTAAAAACATGTTTGGGAAGACTTAGGCCCAACACTTACAAAAATCTGGACGGACTAGGAAAAATAGCGCAGGAAATCCACCTCTCCGCGTCGTGGAGAGGTCGTAGAGCCTCACTGGAAATAGCACCAAGTGAAATTTCATAATTCGATTTCTTTGCTTTAAATTCGAGGTTAGACCCTAATCACCCCAATTTGGACCTCCTGAACAAGAATACGAAGTTGGATTTTCGACACAACCAACGGATTTTTAGATATACGAAAAACAAGATTATAGGCACTTCCGTGGCACATTTTTAGGCACTTTCTGGGGTCGTTTCAATATCTCCCCCTTGGGAACATTCTTCCCCGAATGCTAAAGATATGTACAAGATAGGAGTGAACATGAATAAATCAGCCCTAACAAGAATGTAACATAACATGTAAAGCACCATTTTCGAAACATCAACATAAGTGTAAAATCATCATAAGTTTACCAACTTGAACATGAATGCGTATGAATGACATAGGGTCTGAAATGTATCACTTGAAGTCGCATATAGAACTTAGTATTACTACCATAGGCTTAAGTGGAGTGGGACAAGATATGGACACCGCTTTTGCATGTCTGCTTCGGCCTCCTAAGTAGCACTTTCGACTTGTTGGTTCCTCCAAAGAACCTTAATAGATGCGACTTCTTTGTTTCTCAATCTCTTTACTTGATTATCCAAGATCTAAATCAAGACCTCCTCATAAGTTAAGTTATCCTCCACATCCTCCACAACATCAATAGGTACAATGGCATTAGGATCGCCAACACATTTTCTCAACATAGAGACATGAAACACCGGATGGGCCAAATTCATTTCACTAGGCAACTTCAACTCATAAGATACCTTGCCAACCTTCTTAATCCTCTCATAAGGACCAATGTACATTTGGCTCAACTTCCCCTTTTTGCCAAAACGGACCACACCTTTCATTGGAGAAGCCTTGAAATAAACCCAAACACCTACTTGGAATTCTAGGTCTCTTCTTCTTACATTGGCATAGGAGTTTTGATGACTTTGGGCTATCCTCAACCTTTCTCTAATCATCTTAACCTTCTCAAGAGCATCCATAATCAGATCCGTCCCCAATAAAGCCACCTCTCCGACCTCAAACCAACCCGCCGATGATCTACAACGTCTCCCTAAAAGAGCTTCCAAAGGAGCTATACCAATGCTACACTGATAGCTATTGTTTTAGGCAAACTCAATTAATGGAATATGGTCATCCCAACTACCTTTTAGCTCCAAGACACAAGCCCTAAGCATATCATTAAGTGTTTGAATCATCCTTTCGGATTGGCTATCCGTTTGAAGGTGGAAGGCCGTACTAAGGTGAACTTGGATTCCAAGACCACTTTGAAAAGATCTCCAAAAGTGTGAAGTAAATTGTGCACCACGCTCCGATATAATGGATAAGGGAACCCAATTCAACCTTACCAACTCATGGATGTACAACCTTGCATACTCTTTAGCCCCATATGAAGCTTTGATCAGTAGAAAGTGAGACGATTTCGTCATCCTATCAACCACAACCCATATGGAATCAAAACCCTTTCTAGTCTTGGGCAACCCAACCATGAAATCCATATTAATCACCTCCCACTTCTAAGTAGGAAGCTCTATGTCTTGGGTTAGGCCACCCAACCTTTTGATGCTCGGCTTTGACTTCTTGACAACTATGAACACTAATGGAAAATTTGACAATATCTCTCTTCATGTCTCCCTACCAATACACATTCCTCAAGCCTCTATACATTTTGGTGGAACTAGGGTGGATACAATAGGAGGAATTATGGGTTTCATCAAGAATTTTCTCCCTTAAACCATCAGCATATGGCACACATAACCTAATTTGGTAACTAAGGGCCCCGTCTCCCCCTTGGAAGAAAACCTCTAAAGGCCTTCAGCTCAAGCAAGGAGGAGTCTAGATCTTGTTTTGCTATCTCCTCATCAACCAAAGAAAATTTAGAACCATCGACAACAACAATACCATCACCTACATCTTCTAACATCACCCCAAGTCCAACAAATCTATGCACCTCCCTAGCCATCTCTCTATCACCACCACCCATATGAGCTAGGCTACCTATACACACTCGACTCAAAGCATCTGCCACAACATTTGCCTTACCCGAATGGTAATGCACACTCTTGTCATAGTCCTTAAGGAGTTCTAGCTACCTTTTTTGTCTCAAGTTGAGATCCTTTTGAGTGAAGACATATTGAAGGCTCTCATAATCAGTAAAGACATCAACATGCATGCTATACAAATAATGATGCCAAATCTTTAATGCAAACACCATGGCGGCCAATTTAAGATCATGGTAGGGTAGTTCTTTTCATGCACTTTGAGTTGCCTAGAAGCATATGTTACGACCTTACCATTTTGCATTAGTACACAACCCAAACCAACTCTAGACGCATCACAATACACAACAAATCCGTCAAGCCCATCCTTTAGTGACAATATTGGAGCGGACACAAGTCTATCTTTCAATGTTCGAAAACTTTTCTTACATTTATCGGTCCACACAAACTTAACCTTCTTTTGAGTCAACCTTTTCATAGTAGAAGCAATGTATGAGAACCCATTCACAAACCTTCTATAGTAACCCGCAAGGCCCAAGAATCTCCTAATGTCCGATGAGGTCAATGGTCTAGGCCAATTCCTATCACATTAGTTTTCTTAGGATCCAATTTTATACGAACCTCCGACACCACATGATCCAAGAATGATGTAGCACCCCACATCTTACAATACTAGTACTATGCAAATGAAACATGATATGGTTTGGTCAAATTGCCGCCTATTTTTAAAAGTGTTTGACTCCCATGTTAGAGGGTGATATGTTTGTGTTAAGGGTGTAACTTTAGCCCATGTTTTAGCATCATAAATGGAATATATTTTCATCTCAAGAAGGATATTAAAAGAGCCCAAAGATATCACAATTTCTTTAGTAAGTTAGGCCCAAATAACTAAGAGAAAAGGGGGGAAAATGGGCAGCAAAGGCCCATCAATTTGGAGCCCCTTAAGGCCCAAGTAAAAGGGGGAAAATGGTACTTTGATTACTTTATAAAATAACGCTTAAAAAGTAAAATAAATTCGGCCAAATTTATCCTTTCTGAAGGGGTTACAAGCAGCAATTTAATTCATTCTTAGACTTGGAAAATTTTAGCTTTCACAAAACTTCATTGTTCTTCTTTCTTGACATTGTAAAGCAGCCAAAGAAAACTTTTAGGGTTCTTAAGGAGGATCTCAACCTTGAAGGTAGAGGTAAGTGATTATAGTTGTGTGTTTATTAAGGTTTCTCCATGAAAAACAAGAGACTATGTTGGTGAGGTATATGCTGAAAAATTTGGACAGCATGTGTCCTAAAGATTGTTATGGACTTTTCTTATTATTCAAGAGTATTTTCTCTTCTTGGTTGGATGAATTATGAAGTAAGACTCATGTCTTTAACGAGGCATAGTTTGTCAGTGCTGTAACTAAGCTGCCGCACCACTTTTATAGTCAGCTAAAGTGAGTTCTTGTAGGATATCGCAATTGTGTTCTTAGTACGAACTTATGGGCTGATGGATGGAAGGCTATTGCCTCACATCCTTCGTGACTGATTTGGTACTGTTATAAGACCATTTTAAGGCTATTTTTATGTATATACGCATTGAGGAAATTTTGGGTAAAGTTGAAACTGGTTCGGGATTATCGACGTCGAAATATAGCGAAGGGATGTAACGTTATGCCGCGTATTTATATGTTGTGTAGAATTGTTATGTGTTGTGCTTTGTGGGCTATTGTAAGACTATTATGGAACTAAAATAGGATGCACATGATATGTATATGAGAATGTGTATTAGAAAATATGATTAGGGGCGGAAAAGTTGAAAGAATACGCTCTGGTTTATAATTATGCGCTTGCTACCCATGTGTTGTTTTTTTTTATGAAATTGGGCTGCCAAGATGTATCTATTTGCTACTAATGCTAGTTTTATCACCTCTATATTATAGATAAATATTTACATGAAGGGGAGGTTATCTCGAGGTAATAGCAAGGTCGTACAGCAAGGTAAGGCTACTTGATTTCGTATTATTTGGCATTAAACATAGATCCCTCCTTGGAACATAAAGGCACTTACCAACTCCGACACAACTATTAACCATGTCTCAACTCTTTCACATGTTCATATGCTCTCATACATAGTCACCTTTAAATCTGCATACATACTTGGATGCCAAGATACACGAATTCGTTCTACTAAATAAAGTTCATGTGTTGTTCTACCTCCTATGCATTTCATTATTTGTGGAACTTACTCCTTTCATTATGGTGTTGCCTTTTGTGATAATTTACATGTCATATGTTATATTTATAGTCCTACAGCTCCAATATTATGACCACCAAAAGAATCATCTCAAAGGTAATTGAAAGATAAAGTAAAGTATATTGCTTATGGATGGGTGGTAACCCGAGGAGTGGAAGAATCACCTATCCAGGGTCGATCCTATCACGGGGGGTAGCCCGAGGGGTTAAAGGAAAAGCCTACCCAGGGCTGATCCCAATATAGATTTACCAGCAGCTGGTCATTTGTATCACTTGTTATGCACAGATTACATAGTAAAGGTAAAGTAATAAAAAGAATATAAAGTACATGATCCCACAATATAACTAAAGGTGGTCTCTTATTCTACACCACTGCATAGTTTCATTTGAGTTGTTACTTCGTATACAATATTTCCTGCCTAACATATTCAGTACATTATCTCGTACTGACGTCCCTTATGAGGGACCTGCATTTCATGCTGCAGGTACAGGTGCTAGTAGATCTCCCCAGTAGGAGTATAGGATATCCAACTACTGTTACCAAGCTCCAGGTTGCTTCGGAGCTTTGTGTGTCTAGAGCTTATATTTTTATATTGTATAGTTAGTCGAGGCGGCGCCTGTCCCGACCCTTATTAGATACTTTTCCTTGTCTAGATGCTTTGTAGACTATGTATATTAAAGTATGGTCATGTGTCATACTTTAAACACTGTGGCCCCAACGACCTAGCCATATGCATCTCCTTTCGGCTTGTTATCACTGTTTACTTTCTTAAAGGCATGTTGAACATAGGAATCCCTAATAATATGTATTGAAAAAGCATGGATACAAGTTAGTTCTCTCGGGCCTTATCGGTAATGGGTGCTAGTCCACCGTAATGGGACTTTAGGCATGACAGAAGTGGTATCAGAGCAGGTCATCCTAGGGAGTCTACAAAGCCGTGTCTATGTAGAATCTTATTATCGATGTGTTGTGCACCACATTTATAAGTAAGAGGCTCATGGCATTTAGTAGTTGTTACTTTCTTTTAATCTTTATATCGTGCCATAAAGCCAGGTGTAATAGGTGCATTATGTTTAACTCCTAAATTGTTTTGTACAGCAAGTATGGTAGAAACCAAGCAAAACAAAGGTAAAGGGAAGGGAGTAGAAGTGGTGGTTAGTATACCCAATCAGGTGAGACAGTGAAATGAGGTTCAAGATGAGTCTCTGTCACAGACATCTCCAACCCCTCCAACTCCTGATGAACCCAAAAGTAGTGAAATTCACCCAGAACCACCTATTGATGCTACCGTGTAGGATCTGAGAACTGTAGTCAAACTATTGACCGGTATAGTTGCTGGCACAAGGATACATGATTTCTTAATTTAGACCCCCCATCCTTCACAGGGTCAGATCCTAATGATGATCCCCAAGACTTAATTGACCAGATTCAGCGTACTTTAGATATTATGCATGTGAGTGGCACAGAAGCTATCGAGTTAGCGACATATAGGTTGAAAGGTGTGGCTATATTGTGCTATGAAGCTTGGAAGCAATCTAAGGGTGCAGATGCACCCCAACTACATGGAAGAAGTTCAAAGAGGCATTTCTTGACCATTACTTGCCATTAGAGATCCGAGTGGCCCGTGCAGATCAGTTCTTAAATCTCCACCAAGGGAATATGAGCGTGAGGGAGTATAGCATTCAATTTAATTCCCTGTCAAGGTATACTCCTAATGTAGTTGTTACTATGGCAGATAGAGTTCATCAATATGTGGATAGATTGGATACGTATTTGGTCATAGATTGTACCATTGCTTCCTTGAATAAAGACATGGATATAGCGAGGATGCATGATTTTGCACAGAAATTAGAGGATCAGAGGCAAAGGAGAAGGACATAAGAGTTAGAGAGGGCGCAGTCCAAGAGGGTTAGGTCTATGGGGCAGTTTACACCACCTCAAGGAGATCATAGTCAATTTTCTAATAGACCGCCTAGGCCATCATCCTCCTACTCTGCAGCCAGTGCTCCACCACAACTTCAGGGGTCTAGGAGAAATCAGTTTGGTCCAAGAAGTGAAGGGAAAGGTGCCCGGACAGTGGGGTATTCAGCAGCCCAGCAAATGACCCCTATGCAGCCTTGTAAACAGTGTGGAAGAAGCCATTCAGGTATATGTCATGTTGGGACGGACTCTTGTTATTGGTGTGGTGAGCCAGGGCATATGATAAGTTATTGCCCGAGGAGGCGTATGGGTGATATACCATAATCTACTGGGTCAGCTATTGTATCATCATCATCAGTTCCTCTATTAGGTAGGGGTCAACAAGCACCTATAGGTCGTGGTAGAGGTGTTAGAGGGGCAACTAGTTCTAGCGGAGTCCAGAATCACACTTATGCTCTGTGGAGTCGACAAAATTTGGAAGCGTCACCTGATGAGGTCATAGGTACATTGTCCATCTTTTCACATAATGTATATGCATTAATAGACCCTGGTTCTACACTATTATACATTAACCCACTAATTGCTGGGAAGCTTAAGAGAACACCCAATTATTGAACAAACCATTTGAAGTGTTCACACCAACTGGTGAATCTATTAGGGCTAGAGGGTTTATTATGACTTTGTAGTAACTGTTTGTGACCGTGACACATTGGCTGACCTTATTGAGCTAGAAATGGTGGAATTTGATATTATAATAGGTATGGATTGGTTAGCTTCTTTCTATGCCACCGTGGATTGCCGAACTAGGAGAGTGTAGTTCCACTTTCCAAATGAGGCAGTTCTTGAATGGGAAGGTAATATTAGCGCGCCAAAGAGTAAGTTTATCTCTTATTTTAAGGACAGAAAGATGATATCTAAGGGGTATATATGTCATTTAGTTAGGGTGAGGGATACGGAGGTAGAATCACCAACTCTTCAATCAGTTCTAGTAGTGAATGCATTTGTTGATGTGTTCCCTGAAGAAATTCTGGGCTTACCTCCAGAACAAAAAGTAGATTTTGGTATTGACTTACTTCTAGGCACTCAACCTATTTCCATCACTCCATATAAAATGGCCCCGGCAGAGTTGCGTGAATTAAAAGAGCAGTTAAAAGACTTATTGGAGAAGGGTTTTATAAGACCTAGTGTGAGCCCTTGGGGTGCACCAGTGCTATTTGTACGCAAAAAGGATGGCACCTTGAGAATGTGTATCAACTATTGACAATTGAATAGGGTGAAAATTAAGAATAAATATTCCCTCCCCAGAATTGATGATTTATTTGATCAGTTAAAGGGTGCCAAATGCTTTTCAAAAATTGATTTAAGATCAGGTTATCACCAAGTGAGGGTGAAGGAGAAATATATACGCAAGACTACTTTCAGAACACGCTATGGTCACTTTGAATTTCTTGTTATGTCATTTGGGCTGACGAACGCACCAGCAGTTGTTATTGATCTGATGAATAGGGTATTCAAGCCATTCTTGGATGTGTTTGTGATAGTGTTTGTAGATGACATTTTGGTATATTCAAGATCAAAAGAGGACCATGCAAATCACTTACCACAAGTGTTACAGGTTCTCCGTGATTGACAATTGTATGCCAAGTTTTCTAAATGTGAATTTTGGCTAAAATTAGTGGCATTCTTGGGTCATATTGTGTCTGATGAAGGAATAAGGGTTGATTCACAAAAGATAGAGGCTGTGAAAGATTGGCCAAGACCAACAACACCCGCAGAAGTTCGGAGCTTCCTAGGTTTGGCAGGCTATTACAGGAGGTTTGTTGAAAGTTTTTATTCTATTTCTACACCTCTAACAAAGTTGACACATAAGGTAACTAAGTTCCAATGGAATGATGAGTGTGAAAGGAGCTTCTAGGAGCTGAAAAATAAGCTAACTTCTGCACCTGTGCTAGTACTTCCAGAAGGCACCGAGGGGTATGTAGTGTATTGCGATGCTTCAGGAGTTGGCTTAGGGTGTGTACTGACACAACATGGTAGGGTAATTGCTTATGCATCTATATAGCTACAACCACATGAGAAAAACTACCCAAACATGATCTTGAGCTAGCAGCGGTTGTGTTTGCTCTGAAAATGTGGTGCCACTATTTGTATAGGGTTCACGTTGACATATATACTGATCATAAGATCCCACAATACATCCTTAAGCAGAAAGACCTAAATTTAAGACAGTGGAGATGGCTAGAGCTTATAAAGGATTACAATGTTGATATACTATACCGTCCAGGGAAGGCAAATGTAGTAGCCAATGCTTTGAGTCATAAGGCAATCATGAATACTGGTGACCAAGCTGTGGTAAGTCAAGGAGTGGCTAAGGATCTACGTCATCTAGCCAGTTTGGGAGTTCCCCTTCTTACAACTCCAAAGGAAGGGGTTATTGTGCATAATACAGCAACGTCTTCATTAGTAATGGAGGTGAAAGAAAAACAGTTTGAGGATCCTGTTCTACGACAGCTTAAGGAAAAGGTAAGTCAGGGTACGATAAAGGACTTTGACCTTACACAAAATGGAGTACTTTACTACCAAAATAGATTATGTGTGCCTGATACTAATGGATTAAGAAAGAGGATAATGGAAGAAGCCCATCATTCCCGATATTCCATCCATCCAGGATCAACTAAGATGTACCATGACCTGAAGGAATGTTTTGGTGGGAGGCATAAAAAAGGACCTTGCAGAATTTGTGGCTCAATGTCCAAATTACCAACAAGTGAAAGTAGAACACCAAAAGCAAGGAGGTTATATGCAGTGTATAGAACTTCCAACAAGAAAGTGGGATATGATCAATATGGATTTTGTTACCGTTTGCCTCGCTCATTGCAGAAGTTTGACTCCATATGGGTAATAGTCCACAGACTTACAAAGTTAGCCCACTTCTTGCTGGTCAGGATTTATTATACAGCTGAAGAGTATGCCAAGCTATACCTCAAAGAGATAATAAGGCTACATGGAGTCCCAATCTCCATTATATCTGACCGAGGAGTTGAATTCACTGCAAAGTTTTGGAAGTCCTTCCAAAGGATTCTAGGGACACAAGTGAATTTGAGTATAGCTTTCCACCCTCAAACAGATGGTCAAGCATAATGCACAATTTTGTCAGTCCTGTTGAAGACGTGCAGGTTACTGAAGATCTCACATATGAAGAGGTACCTATTGCTATTCTAGAACGTCAAGTTAAGAAGCTAACAAATAAAGAAATAGCTTTAGTAAAAGTACTTTGGAGAAGCCAGCAAGTAGAAGACATAACATGGGAGGCCGAGGACGCGATGAAATCAAAATACCCTAAATTATTTGAAGCTACAGAGGATGTACAACATGCAGAATTAGGACACTAATAGGTATGTGTGATTGAATATTTAGTGTGTTGTCATTTGAGGATGAATGTTCCTAAGGGGGGAGGATGTAACACCTCACTTCTTACAATACTAGTACTATGCAAATGAGACATGATATGATTTGGACAAATTAGCGCCTATTTTTAAAAGTGCTTGAACCCCATGTTAGAGGATGAATGTTCCTAAGGGGGGAGGATGTAACACCTCACATCTTACAATACTAGTACTATGCAAATGAGACATGATATGATTTGGACAAATTAGCGCCTATTTTTAAAAGTGCTTGAACCCCATGTTAGAGGGCGATATGCGCGTCTAACGCTTAAGAGGATCAATTGCATACAAGTTTTATGTCAAATTTAGGAGACCACGACCCTAAACAAAGTGAGAGAATTGAGGTGCTTATAGGACTTAGGAAGCTAGCAGGTGAGTCACCTACTTGCTTAGCTTAAATTGCTAGCTAAACGAAGACGAGGCCCCACATCGAATTTGTCCAAGTCCGATTATGAATAAAGTTCGTGTTAAGGGTATAACTTTAGCCCATGTTTAAGAATCATAAATGGACTATATTTTCAGCCCAAGAAGGATATTAAAAGAGCCCAAAGACATCACAATTTCTTTAGTAAGTTAGGCCCAAATAACTAAGAGAAAAAGGGGAAACATGGGCAGCAAAGGCGCATCAATTTGGATCCCCTTAAGGCCCAAATGAAAGGGTAAAAATGGTATTTTAATTACTTTATAAAATAATGGTTAAAAGGTAAAAGAAATTTGTCCAAATTAATCCTTTTAAAAAGGGGTTACAAGCAGCAATTTAATTCATTCTTAGACTTGAAAAATTTCAGCTTTCACAAAACTTCATTGTTCTTCTTTCTTGACTTTTTAAAGCAGCCAAAAGAAGCTTTTAGGGCTCTTAAGGAGGCTCTCAAACTTGAAGGTAGAGGTAAGTGATTATAGTAGTGTGTTTAGTAAGGTTTATCCATGAAAAACAAGAGACTATGTTGGTGAGGTATATGTTGAAAAATTTGTACAACATGTGTCCTAAAGATTGTCATGAACTTTTCTTGTTATTCAAGAGTATTTCTTTACTTGGTTGGCTGAATTATGAAGTAAGACTTATGTTCTTACCAAGGTATAGTTTGTTAGTGATGTAACTAAGCTACTGCACCACTTTTATAGTCTTCTAAAGTGAGTTCCTATAGGATATAGCAATTATGTTCTTAGTACGAACTTGTGGACTAATGGATGGAAGACTATTGCATCACATCCTTCATAACTGATTTGGTACTATTGTTAGACTGTTTTAAGGCTATTTTTATGTATATATGTATTGAGGAAAGTTTGGGTAAAGTTGAAACAGGTTCAGAATTATCGACGTCGAAATGTAGCGAAGCGATGTAACATTATGCTGCCTATTTTTATGTTGTGTAGAATTGTTATGTGTTGTGCTTTGTGGGCTGTTGTAAGACTATTATGGAACTAAAATAGGATGCACATGATATGTATATGAGACTGTGTATTAGAAAATATGATTAGAGGCGGAAAGGTTGAAAGAATACACTCTGGTTTATAATTATGCACTTGCTACCCATGTGTTGTTTTTTATGAAATTGGGCTGCCAAGATGTATCTATTGGCTGCTAATGCTAGTTTTATAACCTACTATGTTATAGATAAATATTTAGAGGAAGAGGAGGATATCTCGAGGTAATATCAAGGTCGTACAGTGAGATATGTAAGGCTACTTGATTTCGTATTATTTGGCATGAAACATAGATCCCTCCTTGGCACATAAAGGCACTTACCAACTCCGACACAACTATTAACCATGTCTCAACTCTTTCACATGTTCATATGCTCCCATGCATAGTCACTTTTAAATCTGCATACATACTTGGATACCAAGATATACGAATTCGTTCTACTAAATAAAGTTCATGTGTTGTTCTACCTCCTATGCATTTCATTATTTGTGTAAATTACTCCTTTCATTGTGGTGTTGTCTTTTGTGATCATTTACATGTCATATGTTGTATCTACAGTCCTACAGCTCTAATATTATGACCATCGAAAGAATCATCTCAAAGGTAATTGAAAGATAAAGTAAAGTATATTGCTTATGGATGGGTGCTAATCTGAGGGGTGGAAGAATCACCTAGCCAGGGTCGATCTTATCATGGGGGGTAGCCCGAGGGGTTAAAGGAAAAGCCTAGCTAGGGCCGATCATGATATAGATTTACCACTAATCAGCTGGCCATTTGTATTACTTGTTGTGCACAGATTATACAGTAAAGGTAAAATAATAAAAAGAATATAAAGTACATGATCCCATAGTATAACTAAAGGTGGTCTCGTATTCTACACCAGCGCATAGTTTCATTTGAGTTGTTATTTCGTATACAGTATTTCCTGCCTTACATGTTCAGTACATTATCTCGTACTGACGTCCCTTACGAGGGACCTACATTTCATGATGTAGGTACATGTGCTAGTAGATCTCTGCGGAAGGAGTACAGGATATCCTATTGGGTTTACCAAGCTCCAGGTTGCTTCGGAGCTTTGTGTGTCTAGAGCTTATATTTTTGTGTTGTGTAGTTAGTCGAGGAGGGTCCTGTACCGACCCTTATTAGATACTTTTCCTTATCTAGAGGCTTTGTAGACTATGTAAATTAAAGTGTGCTCATGTCTCGTATTTAAACAATGTGGCCCCAATGGCCTAGTCATATGCATGTTTTTTCAGCTTGTTATCACTGTTTACTTTCATAAAGGCATGTTGAACATAGGAATCCCTTATAATATGCATAGAAAACACACAGATACAGGTTGGTTCTCCCTGGCATTATTAGCAACGATTGCCAGTTTGCCCTAATGGGACTTTGGGCGTGACAAATGAAACCTCCTTCGACCAAAATTCACACTTGTCATATATAACATACAATCTCTCCTCCCTCAATCTTTGCAACACATACCTCAAATGACTCATTGCTCCTCCATATTATGTGAATAGGTCAAAATATCATCAATGAAGACCACAACAAAGGAATCCAGGTAGGGCTTGAAGACCCTATTCATTAGGTCCATGAAGATGGCTGATGCATTAGTCGATCTAAAGGACATCACCAAAAATCCATAATGTCCATACCTAGTCCAGAAGGCCATCTTTGGAATATCACACTCCCTCACCCTTACTTGATGGTACCCGGACCGAATATCAATCTTAGAGAAAAAGCTAGCCCCTTGTAATTGGTCAAACAAGTCATCAATCCTTGGAAGAGGATATCTATTCTTTATAGTGACCCTATTGAGTTGCCGGTAGTCAATGCACATTCTAAGTAACTCATCTTTATTCTTTACAAACAACAATGATGCACCCTAAGGTGATTGGCTAGGTCTAATAAATCTCTTCTCCAACAAATCCTTCAATTGCTCCTTTAACTCCTTCAACTCCGCCGGTGCCATTCGGTAAGGGAGAATGGAGGTAGGTTGGGTATCAGGAAGGAGATCTATACCAAAATCTATCTCCCTTTGGGTGGGACACCGAGAAGGTCATTTCGGAAGACATCAAGAAATTCATTTACAATCGGAACCGACCCAATGGAAGGGAGTTTGGACTCCATATATTTGACTCTCACAAAATGATACAAATACACCTTGGAAATCAAACTATGGGCTGTAATGCATGGGATGAACCTACCCCTCACTACTACATGATGACTTTCCCACTCAAGGACGAGTTAATTTGGAAATTGAAATTTGATCCTACGAGTTCTACAATCAACATTATATAACTTGTCCAACAACACCTCTAAATATAGAACTTAATGGGGGCTAATAAAAGCAACCGGGCTCACCCTCATAGTCAAAAGCATATAATAAAGGAAAGAGAGTCTTTATACATAGCATAAGAACAAAGACATTGTCCCAGAAATTGATGACTCACCAACATGCTTATAGAGATAGTACCAACCACGAGGAGGATGAGGATGATCGTAAGGAGCTCTGGTTCCTGCGTGGTAATGTGATGACCCAGGCCTAGGGCCTAGACGTGACATTTCGGGTTCCCCAAACAAGCCTCTAACTTGTCATTACACATCATTGGTCACGGAAGCATACAAAGACATATAGGTTAAGAATGGGGGCAATAGGACTAAGGGACGCTGGCATAAGCATCATAATCAAGAGTCATAGTCAAAGCTCGTACATAAATACACAACATGTCCAACAAGCACCTCTAATACATAGAGATAGCGGGGGCCAAGTCAAGCTACTGGGCTCACCCTCATAGTCAATAGAACATAAGAAAGTGTCTCAACACAAGAATAACAGTAACTTAGACCAAGGTCCCTGAAATGGAGGACTCACTAACAAGCTTGGAATAGCACCATCTAGCCACATAGGGGAGGAGGATGATCAACTTGGGCACCAGCCCCTACATGGTGATATCATGTAGGCAAGAGAATACGTTAGTACATTTGAATGTACTAAGTATGTGGGATGCAATGCAACAAGAGATAAGCTTCATGATTAACATGCATAACATTAGTCAATAGGCATGATATAGCAATATGACATGTATGTTCAACGCATAAGTAAAACATGCCTAAGTAAATCATACTAATATAGGATACAATATGTGAAGAGGAGACCAAGCTAAATTGCAAAGATATAAACCCCTTGGGGTTGGTGATGATAGCACCCATCACCCTAGTGTGTGAGGTACAAACCCCTCATCAAGGTTAGTGATGATAGCACCCATCACCTTAGTCTGTGAGGTACAAACCTCTCTCAAGATTAGTGATGATAGCACCTATCACCCTAGTGATTGAGATATCAACCCCTCAACTAGGTTGGTGATGATCGCACCAATCAGCCTAGTGGTTGAGTCTTTGACCCCTCAACTAGGCCCCCGAATCGGGAGTGGTTTATCATGACACTTTAGATAGTATTCATCGTGTACATAAGTTCATTTCATCATCATATAGTCAATCATACCATATCTCATGCTTCAGACCTTTATTTCCTCAAGAAACAATAATCGGACATTTTATCGAAAACCTTGCGAGTGTTCAATGCGGATAAAAGACCATGCAATTTAGAGATGAAATCATGCAAGAAAAATCTGTTGTAAAACCATCAATCAACACCTTGCAACACCCCATCCCCCAAGACATTCATAGCAAAATCTCTCGTCAAATCTAACATTAGATCCAAGATTTAGAGCTCAAAACATGCTAAAACCATACTTTTATGTACTAAAATCACTCTGCAGTAAATTTTTTTCAATATGCAAGACCCATATGTAAAAACAACTTTAAATCATGAATTATTAGTAAAAAGAGGGTTTGGGCACCATAGGTGGAAGGAACCATTGGTTCAACACCACATGCCTTGACTTTAGAGAACCCTTGAAGAAGATTGGGAATGGATACTTAAAGCTTGAGTGAGACCCTTGATGAAATCCTTAAGATTGGTCTTGAGTTTGGGACTTGAATTTAGGAACAAATATTTCGGTAAGTGTCTTGGTTAGTATTAGGGAATGTTTAGGGTGATATGAGAGTGAAATAAGGCTAAGTATAGGTAAAAACACGTTTTGGAAGACTTAGGAGCAACACTTACAAAATTCTAGATAGACTAGGAAAAACAGCGCAGGAAATACACCTCTCCGCATAGCAGAGAGGTTGCAGACCCTCAAAATTCGATTCCTTTACTTTATATTCGATGTTAGACCCTTGTCACCCTAATTTGGACCCCCTGAACAAGAATATGAAGTCAAATTATCAAAATAACCAACGAAATTTTAGATATATAGAAAACAAGATTCTGGGCACTTTCAAGGCACTTTTTAGGCACTTTCTGGGGTCGTTTCAGGTAAGATCATGTAGGCATAATGTTAGACCCCGTAAATTAATTAGTCAAAGTTAATCGTTTTATTGGAAAAGTTACGGCGAATATGGTGTACTTTA
>JAPFFP010041897.1:0-14715 GCA_026153255.1 Solanum medicagineum | reverse complement strand
TATCCATCAACATCCCTTTGATTGAAGCTTTAGTGAAAATGTTGGGTTATGCAAAGTATATGAAAGACTTGGTTACAAAGAAGTGGACTGTGAGTCAAGAGCTTTCTAAGGAACTTTAACATTGTAGTGCCATCACTACTAAGTCATTGGCTCAAAAGCGTGAAGATCCGGGTGTTTTCACTATACCGTGCACTATAAGAGATGTAGATTTTGCAAGAGGACTTTGTGATTTGGGTGCTAATACCTACTTGATGTCTCTTTTAATTTTCTAGAAGCTTAGTTTGGGTGCTCCTACTCTAACTAAGATGCAGTTGTTAATGGTGGATAGGATAGTCAAGAAATCGAAGGGATACTTTATGATATATTAGTGAAAGTGGACAAGTTCATATTCCCTGCGGATTTTGTAATTCTTGATTGTGAGTTTGAATTTGAAGTCCCTATTATCTTGGGATGACCATTTCTATCCATGGGGAGAGCTCTAGTAGATATGGATTCCAATCAACTCAGATTTAGGGTAAATGATCAAGAAGTGGTTTTTGATATCTGGCAGTTTATGAAGCATCATGATGAGTTGAAAAGTGAGGTTTGCACAATTGAGGAAGTCTATAAGTACTCAAGTGGTCTAAGTCATGCCGCGAAAATAAATCAGGCGCTACTTGGGAGGCAACCCAAGGAGTTTTTATGTTTTAGTGTGGTTTTGTGATTTATTCAATTTTTGAATTCTTAGTTAGTTGTTTGATTGTATTTTTATTGTTATTTTTAACATTGGGTTTGTTGCATATAGGGTTCAAGTGAGTTTTATGAAGATTATTTTAGTAATGCACAATGATTGCAGATTTTGTTGAGATTGCACCATATACAGGTTCTACAACAGGGTTTACGACTTGTAATCACATCTCGTAGACAAGTCCACTGAGCATGAACAATGTACACTTCCCCCACGAGCCAAATTTATGACTCATAGATCAAACTACGAGTCATGAATGGTATTTGTGGAACCCAGCTTTGTTTCTGAATTTTTCTAAGTATTGAATGGTCTACGAGACCTAGACTTGCGAGTCATAGACCAAGCTACGACTCGTAGTCATGGTTTTGTAGACCTGATCCAGTAAATTTTAAGTGTTGACCTTGTAAAGTACAAAAAAGGGTCAAAATTAATTTGACCCCACCTTTACACTAATTACCGACGTATTTCCCAAATTTTTTCCCTCCCCCACTACTTCCGAGCAAATTTTCACAAACTTCACCAAATTTCCAGCAAGAAATTCTAGCACACCTAGGGTTTCACCCATTTGCATCCCTTTTTCATATTCAAGCTCTCCATCATCTTTGGTAAGTCACTTGGTTAAGTTTCAAATTTAAAATTTTCATTGATCTTTATTGTGTGCTTTGATGATGGTGATTTGTTTGAGTTTTAACCATAAATTTCTTTATGAATGTGAATGGGGAATGTGAAATTAGGGGTGTTTCTGACTTAATTGATTGTTATGCCTGGAATTCGTTGTTATGGCCTTGTGATTGCTAATTGAATGCCTATGGTGTCATGCTTCTTGTTTGATGACATGGGTGTTAATGATTTATGAATGTAAATTGATCATCGATTACGCAGGAGTATGATCATGTTTGGGCCTTATTGCTCTAGTCAGAATCTTAGGCTGATAGATGTTTTTTGTGCCTATTTGGCTATACTACAAGTGCAATTGAATGTTATTGAATTATTGTTGTTTGTAACTTGGTGGGTGTTACTATAGGTGAATGACCATTTGAATGAACTTGGGGAGAATGAAATGATTGGGTATTGATGCTAAATCTTATTCGATGGAGTATATTTGTTTTGAAATTATGGTTAGGGTACAAGTTATTTTGTGTTGAACATATGAATGTGTGTATGTTTGCTTCGATCCTGAAAGGATAGTGTTTAAATTATTCATATTGTCCATGTGATAAACTGAGTTTCATCAGGTACCTGGAAATTCTTGTTCACGAAAATCTGTTTACGACTCAGAAGAGTCTATGGGCCCCTCATGGGAAGTTCTAGTGATTTATTTTCTGAGTGTTCATCATATGAGACCTTCTACAAGTCGTAGAACCCTTTATGAGTTGTAGATAGGTCTTGTAGACTCTGGCCTATTTTAAATTTACTCCCTGGAACTTTATACGAAACCATTTTACGACTCATAATCCATGTTACCAGTCGTACCTGGGTCTCCTACAATCTTCCAATGTTTAATATTATTTTGCACCTCTGGTTGACGGGACCATTTTACGACTCGTAGATCCAACTACGACTCATGACTGGCTCCCCTATTACCTTTCTACAACTTATCCAATTCAATTTTTGCTCTTTCTTTCTTAATTATTGGGGCTAATTATGGTTCATCTATTTTTTATTTGTAGGAAATATAGCCTTAAAAGGAAAACAATTGAAGATTAAGGAGTTTGGGAGGAAGCTCATCGATGAGCCTACTGATGATGAGCAAACCCAGTTGAGTGGGTCAATAGAGATTTACGACACCCAGCCTGATACATCAGCACTTCGACCACAGAGAGAGTTGTTGCCAGAGATGTGCAATCTCAGGCTCAAATTGTTAGTCCTTCCCAATCTGATGAGGAAGGTAGTAAAGAGACTGCGCGCGGCATGCCCCAGATGACTCGCTCCATAGATGAGATAGAGGATATGAAGAATGCTCGGTCGCACCATCATCTTCTTCAGCACCGGATGATCCTACTCACCGATGGGGTGTTGGCGGGATAGAAACCATATTTTTGGAGGGCATGCAGCCCAAAGAGTAAGGTAAACCCACCCGTTAGATATATGAGGAGCCCTATGTTAGTGATGATGGATCGAGTCGTGTCTCAGAACTAAAGGACACAGTGACACGATATGGGCTCAAGTGGTTAATGGATAAGCTTGGACGATGTGCCCCTGCTTATGGCATGGGAAATCTATGCAGCTTATGCAGGCACTATTCTTTGTGATCTTCCCAAGGGTAAGAGACCTCTTACACAGTCGAGATTGAGAGAGGTACTAGCGAGAGAGCAGCGGGTAAGTATTTCAGAGGAGATAATCCATCGTGTACTTTTTGGTCCTGAGTACCGAGCCCCGAGATTGATAGCTGAGTTTGATTATCAATTGCGGTAAGCTAGAACCAACATTGATTTCAAAGGATCTGGTATAGTGGACAGAGTTGTTGAGATAGGTGGTCGATCACATTGCTGAGCGGGGTCTAGAGCCTGCTTGGGTCATCACTCGTACGAAGGGTATTGTTAAAGCCTCCCTCTCTTTCCCTACCAAATTTTGCTGGGTCGATGTTAGATTGCACATCTGTCCTACTTTAGCAGATAACACACTTACACCAGAGTGAGGGTATTGGTTGCCAGCGTCTTGGCTGACTATGACATAGATTACGCCTGACTCATAGTGGAGCAGATTCATGAGTTGGCACTCAAGTGTACCACCTCCATCTTATTTCCAGTTCTGATTTACAGGTTGTGTCTAGAGTCAAAGGTGGAGATATTGCATCATATAGATCATCTAGTTGCAGCCCAGCATACTCTAGAGTCCAGCCTGATAAAGGCTTATGAGAACCCTCTCACACTTTAAAGGATACAACCTCCTCCTATGACCAAGATATTTGCTCCAAAGCCATCACATGAAGGTTCGCTGACTTTCCCTACTACTACTCTAGTTGCTACTGTTGATGAAAGACCCCAGCAGCCTGAGCCAATCGATGTTTAGAGGGGTCCGACTATAGCTGCCTCTACACGAGAGGCCATTACATCATAGACTTCTAACCGGGCATGGTTTATGTGTCCACGGTTCGATTCAGGCTATGCCACAGTGATTATCACGTGCTGAGGCCCAGTTGTGTCAGGTTATTCAACAGCTTAGGCCATGGGTTTAGCAGACTATTGCGGACTTAGAGGAGCGATGCAAGGCATTCATTGTATCTATTGTTCAGGAGCATTTTTCTACGGTGGATGCCTGCATTGATGCCTTTAAGGACCGAGTGCAGAAGAAGTTAGCTGAGGCCCGGCCATCAAATCTGTCAGCCATACATGAGGAGATTGCAAAACTTAAGGCTGACTTGACTTCTTCACTAGAGGCGCCAGTTACAGTTCCAGAGTCTACCCCTTCAAAGTCATTATTTGATTTATTTGCCACATAGGATCCCACACAGACTTCTCGTGGGAAAAGAACCCTTATGGAGGATGATGAGATAGAGGAGAGGCATGTGCGTCAGAAGACCTCCGAGGATGATGATGAGGATGAGGTGGATGACCTTGGGCTAGCTTTGAGTATATTAAGGCAAAAGGAGAAGTTGAGGCTAGCCCAGCAGCATGACAGGGTGATGTGTATTGGCCCGTCTGGATAGAGATTGGTTGCTGCACAAACTATCTCGTAGGAGGGAGATGACCAGATACGACCCAAGATCGGTGCTTAGGCACTAAGATATGTGTTTTACCCTTTGTATTTACTTTGATTTAGATTTTATACATTCAGTACAACGTACAATTTTTTCGATGGGGTGTGGATGGTTATGAACCTTGGTGAAGTCTGAGTAGCTTATGTCCATAACTACCCCAAATTTTGATCCCGAGGTTTTCTTACCTATGTTCTTATTCCTCGTGGATATTTAATTTCTGTTGAACATGCATGTTTAGAATGTTTAGATAATATATGTGGTGTATAGTACTTATACTTATGGCATAGATCTTGTTTTTGATGTTTTATGGCATAATTGAAAAATAGTACCCACCAAAAATATTTTGATTAGTAGTTACATTGCAACCATGCATATTTGGGTGTTTGGCAATATTTTTCCTGATGAATGAGGGTAATTGAGATAAGAAGCATGATCTGTGAGTTGGTTGTTGATAATTCATTGCAATGCCATGTGAGTGTGAGCTTATTATGCCAGATTCGTACATTTTGGTGCTAATTCAGAATTTGCCCTGTTACTCTAAGCTAGATTGTAGATTGCATGGATTAGGAAGGGATCTTAGGCCTTTGTTCTTTAATTAGTCCACTTTAGCCTAAAATAACCAACCAAATGATGTTTAATCCCTTGTTCCAAACATTTGAGCTTTACATGAATCAATTCTTTCAAAAACACCTAATTAGCCTAACTATGTCTAGTGATAAACCATGAATTTGGCCTTGGTCTTTCCTTGAGCATTGTGAACCTTGATTGAGGCAAAAAGCCTAAGTTGAGAGTGGCTACCAAAAGTGGCCCTAGTTTGGGGAATAGATATTGTGTACTTCAAAATAGGTTAAAATCCTACGTTGATGGTGGCTAGTGTAGAGGTAAAATCACAAAAATAAGGTGGTGAGTTGGGAATGAGTAGAAAAAGAAGAAAATCATGCACCGAGAGAAAGAAAAAAGAAAAGGATGCCCTAGATTGAGATAAAAGCAAAATGATATGTGAAAATGAGGCAAAAGCTAAAACTAAAAAGAAAATACCTAGAAAAGATTGAATATAAAGAAAAATTAAAATAAGGTGAAATTGATTGAGTTGGTAAGGTGAAAGCGATCAAAAACATGGTTCAACGATGGTTTTTAGTCACTATGTTTCCAAAAATGCCCTACCAATGCCCCATGAGCCTATGTTACAAGCCTTACTAGAGTGATCCTAATCTGGCTAGTTGAGAATTTAGTCATGAGTATAGGGGCAAGCCTATGGTATTAGTCAATGTGCATGAATATATTTGTGAGTGAGAGAATGTTTGCACAGTCCCAGTGTTAATTTTGAAATCATCATTAAGTGTGTTACTTAGGACTTCTTTCTATGAACGCATCTGCATTGCATTGTTAGCATTTGACTTGTTCAATGATTGGGATTATGGATATTCTCTTGTTTTTCATTGTTGTGTTATCACATGCATCATTATATCTTGGTTTGCCAAAATAGCTATCTGATCTTGTTTTGAAAAGTCGGTGTGGGTACCTAAGCCTGAATTGTACATAATATATGTCATTAAGTTATGTTCTGTGTGATGATGTGCTATCTAGTTAGATTGAGTCATCACATGAGGTCAAGCAACAATTTTAAGTTGAGGGTGTTGATGTGCTGTCAAAATACAACACATTTGATGCCTAATATTTGGGATTTTATCTATTGTTAATGCAGACATTTATGGTTTTTATGTTTTTTTTTTTGCAGGAGAAGCACGTTGGCACAATTTTTGGAAGATTGTAGTCTTTTTCTGATTTTTGCAGACTTACGTGACTCTTTATAAGTTGTAGAGCAATCTGCGGGTCATAGAGTGGGTATCCTAAGGATTTCCAGTCTTGGATGAAAGTCTAAAGATCTAAAGTTCAGCCACACAAGACCTCTTTATGACTCATAGTTTGCTCTACGAGTCGTAATGAGGGGTTTCATGGAAATTTTCAGAGAAGGACTAAAAGATACAGATGAGTACTACAAGAGTTCATTGAGTCCTCAATCAGACTACGACTGGTGAAGTTGTTTCATAGTAATGAAGTCCAAGATTCAAGAAGTTGAATACGAAAGCCTGATTTTGACTCGTAAAACCAGTTATGAGTCATAATTGCGAGCCGTAGAAGATGCCGATCAGTTTCTCTAATATTTTTAGGGACTTGTCTGTAAATACTATAAATAGTATAATTAGGTTATTTTTAGATGCATTATAGAAAACTTAGATAAAGAGCATGAAATTAGAGCATTTTTAGGGTTTCAGACTTGGAGACTAAATATTGGAGAAGAGAATACACTTGTGGATTCATTGTATCTTTGAACTTTGTGATTCTCAATACAAATTGGGTTTGCTTTTTATTCAATATATTTGTCTAAGAGATTAATTATATTTTCTCAATTCATAGTTTCTTTATTTTTCCATAGCATGAGTAGCTAAACCCGCAACTTGGGGTTGTGGGAACCATGAAGTCTAACAAAATAAACCCAAATTATTTGCAATTCTTAGAATGGGTATTTGCGTGTATTAGTCAAATCTCTTCATTTTGTATGTTTTCTAGTGGTGGCCAATATTAGAACTCGCCTAGTGTTACCTTCCCGATCCAGGTGGTAATGAATAGGAAACGAGATTGATTAACAAGATTCGATGATGTGTTCTCGTCTAATTAATCAAACTAGACCAAGGGGAGGTTAACTGGGACTATGGATAATGGTTAATATAGCACACTATAGAGTTGGTCCAAGTCCCATAGTGAAATTCGACCTTCACGTTTGACCAAAGGTTTGGAAGAACTTAAATTACCGTCCTGCATGCGATATTCTAGTTGAGAATTATGATATCCGGGGATGTTGAATTAGTGAATCATGGGGAACACAATACCTAAGTTTCTCTCCATTATATCTTCCATTTTAGTTAGTTCAGTTTAATTTCTTATTAATCGTTGCAACCCCCCTACCCCTTTTAGGGAATTGAGTTAGTTAATACTTGAATTGTTTATTGGTGAATCGATTTGGAAAGTCTCCGTATTGTCTATGGGTTTCGACCCTAACCTTGGTTAGGTTTATTACTTTGACAATGATCTTTTTGACCTCAAAAGACAGGTGTATCTTTGAGCATGATAAGTCTCTCAAATGTGTGATAAAGGAAATGATGTTCTCTTTTACAGCCTCTGAGTGCAGAGTGACAAATTCTTCCTCCAAGAGGCTCATACTCAGCGAAAAAGGCACAAGAATGTATACAAGGTTGATATCAGTGGTCCAGAAAAACCTAACCTGAGATACCTTATTGCTATGAGCAATGAATCCACCCTGTGGCACAAAAGCATGGGTCATGGTAGCTTCTCAACAATCAACAAACTCATATCGAGGAATTGGTTTTGGGCCTACCTAAGGGAAAGGTTGATGAGGATCAAGTTTGTGGTGCATGTGCTCAAGGTAAACACGTCGAAAGTAGCTTTCTATAGTAGGTCTAGTGAGCAATCATAGATCCCTAGAACTAGATCACATGGATCTCTATGGCCAAATGCGAGTACAAAGCAGCGGAGGAAACAGGTGTGTTTTTGTAATTGTAGATGACTTTATTCGAGGATCACATGGACACTCTTTCTGAGATCCAAGGATGAAACATTTGATGTGTTCACTAAGTTTGCTAAAATGGTGCAAAAGAAGTTGAACCGCCATCTGATGATCTTGAGAACAGAACATGGTAAAGAATTTGAGAACTTTCTAAGTTCTTAATTTTCTGTGCTGAAAATGGCATGACTCACAATTTCTTAGCACCTAGAACACCCCAATAAAATGGGGTGGTGGAAAGAAAGAATAGATCTCTGGAAGACATGGCTAGAACCATGCTGATAGCCAACAATCTTCCACAGAGCTATTGGGCTGAGGTTGTGAACACTGTCAGTTATCTCATCAACAAATGCATGATTAGACTCATTGTAAGCAAAACACCCTCTGAATTACTCAAAGGCAGAAAACCAAATCTAGCTCACCTTCACTCATTTGGCTATGTATACTATTTGCACAACAATGGGAAGGATGCGCCCGGGAAGTTTAATTCCAAAAGTGATGAGGGAATATTCCTAGGGTATACACAAAGTGTATAAAGTTAACAATAAAAGAACAAGTTCTTTGAAGATAGTTCACATGTTATATTTGATTAGGCCAGATATGTGGCCGAGAAGGTTTTGCAACAACATGTACACAAATTGGGGCGTCAAACTGCAAGAGACTTTGATGATGAACAAAAGGGAAATTCCAGTGGACCTACTCCAACTCCACCACCTCCACCATCTAGTTCCACTCCTAACAATAAGGAATGAAGGGGAGCATCTGGCCCAAACTCTTCTGGTGGAGCAAGAACTTCAGGGACATCAACATCTAGTGGATCGAGTCCCTCAAGTAATGCACACACTGATCCAGCACCTGAGGATCATGGCCATAACTAGAAACATAAGAGCTCTTACTCACTAGAAAATCTACTGACTCCCTTAGACTCGAGGATCTTTACCAAGTTAAAGCTCAAGAGCATGTGTGCATTCTCTGCCTATGTATCTCTGGTGGAACCCAAAAATGTCAAGAAAGCCCGGCTAGATGATGAATAGACATCTTCTACGTAGGAAGAGCTCCTTCAGTTTGAGCGTAGCAAGATGTGGCACCTGGTTACTCCTCCAAATCATCACTTCATAATTGGTATTAAATCGGTCTTCAGGAACAAGTTGGATGAACAATGTATTGTCCCAAGGAAGAAAGCTAAGCTTGTGGTTCAGGGTATAACCAAGATAAAGGAATTGACTACGATGAGACTTTCGTTGTTATGGCACATATTGAGGCTATTAGGATGCTCATAGCCTTTTCAGCCCACATGGAGTTCAAGCTATACCAAATGGATGTTAAGAGTGCATTCCTCTAAGGATACCTGTAGGAGGAGGTTTACGTCAAGCAACCCCAAAGTATTAAAGATCATGAACACCCTGACTATGTATATAAGCTAGATAAAGCACTGTATAGGCTAAAGTAGACCCTTAGAGCCTAGTATGATAGATTGTCTAGCTTCTTACTAAGTCATGAATACTCTAAAGGAAAGATTGAAAATACTCTATTTCTTAGGAAGAAAGTTGTTCATGTTCTCATAGATTAGGTCTATGTCGATGATATCATCTTCAGAGGAACTGATGAGGCCTTAGGAGTAGAATTTGGAAATCTCATGCAAAGTGAGTTTGAGATGAGCATGATGGGAGAACCAAACTTCTTTCTAGGTCTACGGATTCATCAGACACAGGCAACCACCTCCATTTATCAACAAAAGCACATCACGAAAGTGCTTACAAAGTTTGGGATGTTTGATGCTAAAACTAGTGGCACCCCTATGGCGACTACTACCAAGCTGGACAATGATGAAGAACGAGTCGGTATGGATGAAACCAAGCATAGAGGAATGACCAGCTCACTCCTGTACCTCACCGCTAACAAACCTCATGTAGTGTTCAGTGTTGGCATGTGTTCCATGTTTCAACGAAGACACAAGGAATCATATCTCAAGGTTGTGAAACAGTTCCTGTGATATCTTAAAGGTACCATGAACCTAGTTCTCTAGTACCCCACTGGTTCCTCATTTGACTTGGTGGGATTTGCAGATGCTGACTATGTTGGATACCTGGTTGATCGGAAGAGCACCCCAGGTATGGCACACTTCTTAGGAATATGTCTAATCTTATGGTTTACAAATAAACAAAATTTCATCTCTCTATCCACTGTTGAAGCGGAATATGTCATTGTTGCGTCCTATTGTGCTCAATTTTCCTGGATCAAACAACTATTGGATTTTGGTGTGAAAGTTGACTGCATCCCTATCAGGTGTGATGACATGAGTTCAATTAATATAACCAAGAACTCCGTTCATCATAAGTGTACCAAGCATATTGATGTCAGACATCACTTCTTGCGAAACAATGTAGAATAGGGGTTTATTGAAATGGCTTTTACAAGACTGAGGACCAGGTAGCTGATATCTTCACCAAGGCCTTAAGTCAAGAGCACTTTGAGCTTAATAATCTTCATCTTGGGTTGATCAGGGGTTCCTAAATCTCACTCTCTCTAAGTTTCAATATGTATTCTAAGTATTATATAGGATTACTAACTTTGTATCTGTTGCACAGGCACCTGACCAAGGAAATTACACTTGGATTCCTTCATTAGGAATTACTAATATTACCCTTATTGTCCTAGCTAGAGCATCACATTGAGATAGGGGGAAACTGGTACTCAAAAGTCAACCATCAAGTATGCCCTTGCCATACTGTCTCCATTGATATTTGTATACATGCCTCAAGTGAAGATGTTTGTAGCTCCTTATATGAATCTGGTCCCTCACTCTTCATCAAACTTTTGAGGGGAAGCTTTCTTGCTCAAAAAGTCCAATGATCATCTTCTCTCAGGATCTTAAGCGTTGCGTCGATTGCAGTGTTAGAACATCCCTTCAATCACTTCCTGACAACCTTTCCCACTCCTAAGACGATCATTTAAAACCCCATTCATGTGCCAAAATCAAGTTTTTTTTTCAAAATCACTTAGCAAGTTCAAGTTTGAGTCCTTATCTAGTAGGTTTCACCAGATTGATTGCTTGCCTAATGGTTTGAGAATGAACTTTTCTCTCAAGAAATCAAGAAGAACAATGGTTGCTCTTGTATTTTACTTATATACCGACTCCAACGCCACTGCTCCATCACCACCACAGGATCTTTCTCAAGGGGAACCTTCTTCTTCACCCTCCACTCACAACCAAACACCACCACCATCACCAGCATTAGTAACCAGTCAGCCAAAACCCCATTTTTCTCCCTCCCCCTCCCCAGACTTACCATACTCTCCATCCTGCTCCCCTTTCACAGTATCCAAATCTTACCATATTGATGTTGATCTCCCTCGCCCTGTCCACCATCGTCTAGTTGATGAACCAACTTCACCCTCTTCCTCATCGATTGAAACCCCTCCTGTTCACCTCTTGTCTCCAAACCGACTCTCAACCCACCATCCTCCCCATCCACTCTACCACTCCCCCCTCTATGCAAGACCCTGCACCGGAGCACTCTAACTCAATGGATGATGTATCATTGGCTCAAGTCTGCTAGGCATCATGCAACGATTAGCCCAAGCATCCCTTTCTCTGAAAGTCATTGTTCCTCATACTCGAGGACTAATCACTCGAAGCAAACGATGTACTTTTGAATTTGCTAGGCCACTTCAAGCAAAAACTGGGTCCGCACCGGTAAGTCTCCTTTCACTCATTCTTCTTCTGTGACCGCTCCCTCCTCTCCTGAGGGAACCCCTATACCTGGTTCTCCCACTGCAACCCCTGCTCCCTCTGGACTGAACAAACATGTAGAGAAATTTAATCGTGTGGGGAAACCCTTGTACTTCAGTTCTAAGGCTGTCTTGCAAGGGTGGGTCATACACCCAGAGGTTCGCGCCTATTCTCTAATTGAAAAACTATGCATGAAACTCGCAGCTCAAGGTTAGGTTAACATGTTCTTTGATATTAAGACACTGATTCATGAAATGGAGGTACTTGAGTTCTATGAAAACCTAACAGTGTTGGAGGGTAATATAGCCACCTCACAAGTTCATGAGGTAAAAATTGTGTTTGATAAGCTCAAGTTGGGGGAAATCTTGAGGATTCCATCTATGGGATTGGTGGAGTGTGAGTGGAAAGAAGATGCAGGGTATGTGTGGAAAGAGGATGCAGGGTGTGTGTTAACCTCTAAGTTCATAAATAGGAGGGTTACTAACAAACTAAGAAAGTTTCTAAAAGGGGATATGCCTCCATTTCTGAAGTTGTTGTTTGAAGTGGTACACAAAAGGGTGCTTCCAAGGGGTGAACGTCTCTATGAGGTGACTTTACACGACTTGGGGATAGCCCACGCCATCGACCTACAGGAGCCATTGGACTGATTTTCTCTAATCATTTGCCATATGGCACGAGTGATATGGCAGAGTTTCATCATGATCATAACTTTGAAAAATAGTACGGGTTATGATTATCCATTTCCAGGGCTCTTCTAGTTTTGTTCATCAACAGAATGACATCTTTTTTCGATTGTCCAATTGCTATGCTCGAACTTCCCCATTTACGATTAAGATGTTCCAAAATGCATGACATCTTTTTTCGATTACTTAGAGTGAGCTCTTCTAGTTCCTTCATCAACAGGAAATAGCTAGAGCTTAAGTTTTATAACTCTGTAAATTGGTCTCGTTTAGCAGATTTTGCGATAACATCGGTAAAGAATGCACATTTTTTCCAACATTTTCAAAACCATTTATACCCTGATAATTTTGCACCAGTACGACATCTTTATCAATAGTTGTCCGTTCAAAATGCTCCGTTGCAGCAGCTACAAAAAAAACTCCAGCAATTGCCGCCTTCTACCACCTTTTATATGCAGAAGCTGTCCTTCGGCGATGTCTAGCATTTTTCACAAAAGAGTCTACTTTTGCATTGCTTCTATTGACAGCTATGGTGACCTGGCGTTTTACAAAAGAGCCTTTTCTAGATCCAAATTTTTGTATGTTCTATTTGTCAAGAAGAACCACTTTAACTATCCGATAATCATTAGCTGACACTCTGCCATGACTTGAAGGAGATGCAGAAGCTATAGAACTACTTTTACCTTGAGAAGGACACCTTCTTACATTCTTTTTCCGGTCTTTAAATAGCTGGCTCTCCAAAGTTTCAATAAATCTTTTAAATCTCTATGGTTTCAAATGAAGCTTTGAAGCTTTCCAGCTATATTTTTCCGATAAAGACCACCATCACAATATTACAGCATTTGTATCCTTGGAAATTTTTGGCATCAAGACAAAGTTCTGGACCCAACAACTTGTTCATACGCCTCAAAAGATGATGATAATAATATCTGACCTGATCCTTGTTTTTACTCTGCCCGCGACTAGTAATTTTGGCAAAATTCTTCCCAACTTGTTGTAGAGTAGGGAAAAAACTTATTTCCTCCTGATGTGTCCATGCAGCCCATTGAAGTGGTTGTCTTTTGGTTGGCTGTTGTAGCATGTGTTGGAATATTGGCCACATTCCATGGATAGTGGTCCGTAACTTCCATAACCTCTACGGATGTGATTTGTAACTTCCATAGAAGTTGCAACTACTACTACCTCCACTACCCATCTCTTCAACTTCCCACTAAGTTCCCACTCATAGTAACCACTTACTCTCACTACTATTCTTGATGGTAGAATAGCTATAAATAGGTTATATTTGGTTAAAGGTCCCTAAGCACAAATCTCTTTCTACACTCCACACCATCTTGAGTGAGGTTTGAGTGTTTAGAAGACTTATCAAATGGTGAAAAAGCAAACAACAATAATTTCGACTACATCAACAACAATGGCTGGAGGTATATCGATCTACTATTCCACTGCGCTATTCTATGTTTCCTCACATTTGGTATCAAAGCAATTTGTTGTATCTTTGTCTTGTTGGTTTTTCGGATTTGCAAAAATCATTCAAACATGGGTCTTAAAATTTTAGATCTTATTTTAAAACTTTTGGTACAACCTAATGTTAGATATCTTATGAAAATCAATTTTCGAATAGTCATATGACTTTAAACATTATCTATGGTTGTTATACTAAATTATTGTTTAAGTTGTTGTTTATCTATATAACACAACTGTAAGATTTAATGTCTAAGTGATTTTTATAATTTTATTTAATTAAGACTTACCACAACAATCTTGATTAAATAAAATTATATATATTATGTACAGGATCACATAAGATATAGACATTAAATCAAAACAATCTCTAAGTGATCTATAATATTATTCGATTAAAGATTTGCTACAATATTTTTTAATTGAATAAAGTTATAAAAGTTAAGGATCACATAAATAAATTTTTAGAAATTAAATTGTGATTAATCATGCAAGATATAATAACTTAATTTCTTTGTTATTGAATTGCATGATTAATTGAGATAAAATATTAATTACCCACACGAATTATGAATGAGAGTTTAATAATTTTATCATAAAGATAGAATATTATGTTGCTAAGTTGATAATTCTATTATACATATGTGAATCTAATTGAATTAAAAATTTAGCCCATATGCAATTTTTATCTCAGTACATTCAATTTTACTTGCCTCAAATTTATTAAGCATGCATATACATGTTTTGCAGTTATGCAACCTGCAAATTTCTCTAATATTTGTGATATTCCCAAAAGGCCAAACTCAATGGTAAGAACTATTTTTTCTA
>JAPFFP010041896.1:0-14715 GCA_026153255.1 Solanum medicagineum | reverse complement strand
TCAATTTGTTCATTCCTCCAAAGGATCTTGACGGCTGTTACATCTTTGTTCCCTACATTACTTTTTTTTGTCTAATATCTCAACTATGGACCTCCTCACTGGTTAAATTATCCTCCACAACGCCCATAAGCTACATGGGCACTATGGCACTTGGGTCACCAACACATCTCCTCGACATAGACATATAGAAGACCAGATAAACCATATTCATAACCATAGGCAACTCTAATTCATATGCAACCTTACCAAATCTTCTTGAAATTATATAAGGCCCTACAAACCTTAGGCTCTATTTACCTTCCTTTCCAAACTAGACTATACCCTTCTTTGGTGAGACCTTCAAGTAAACCCAATAACCAATCATAAACTCAAGTTCTCCCTTTCTCATATCGGAATATGACTTTTTGCCTACTTTGAGCCTTCTCAAATCTATCTCTTTTCAACCTCATCTCCTCAAAAACTTCCATAACCAAATTCGGTATTAACAAAGCCGTCACACCAACCTCACCAAAATACCTCCCTATAGTCTCTATCCATCCCATGGAATCAGGAAAAATAGAACAGGATGAATCATGATCCTCCTTCAAAATCAACTCCCTCAAGTCATCAACATTAGGATCACACAACCTACCTTGGTACCCAAGGGTACCATCTCCCCCTTGGGAGAAACCCCCTCCCCCCACTTCGCCATCCTTTACCAAGGCCTCCAACTTTAACAAAGCAGGATCAAGGTCTTGTTTTAACTTGACTTCCTCAATCAAAGAAGATTTGAAACCATCAACCACCACAACACACCATTTTCAATTTCATTCAACCTAGTTCCCAACCTAGCCAACCGGTCTACTTCTCTAACCACCTTTTGTTACCCAACAAACCTCACTTTTCATATTTACCAAAAAACTTCTTATCCCTCAATATTGCAACACTAACCACAAATGATTCACATGCTCTCCTTCAGCCCGGGAATAAATTAAGATACCATCAATAAAACCATCACAAACATATCAAGGTAGGGTTTGAAGACCCTTTTTATTAGATCCTCACATATAGTCGGTGCATTAGCCAAGCCAAAAGACATTACCACAATTTCAAAATATTGGGAAGGATATCAAGAACTCATTGACTGCCGAAATCGATTAAATAAGAATGAATTTAGATCTAACCTCCCTAAACCTTATGAGATGGTAATGAAATCCTTAGAGATCAATTTGGGGCCTTAAGACAGGAAATGAACCTACCCTTTACCATCACTTTACAACCTCCCACTCAAGTACAGATTCGTTAGGAAATTGGAATCTAACTCTATAGATTTTACAATTATTGGAAGCATGATATGCATGTAACTAATCCACCCCAAGGGAAATTCTCAAATCCCATCATACTAAATTCAACAAAATCACAAGACAAGACTTCATGCAAATGGGACAACCCCGATAGACTTCTCTAGCAATAATAGACTCACCAATGGGGATAGAACCTAAAAGGTTCATAGAACAATTCAGAACACACATGAAGCTTATTACCAATAAAGGAATAATGAAAGAAATAGTAACACCTGGACCTATCAAAGCATGCACATCCAAATCAAAAGCCTTTAACATACCGATAACAATATTAGGCACCTCATCCGCTCCTTCCCTCCCTTGAAGAGCATAAAACTGATTATGTCATGGAGTGCCCCTTTGTTAGCCACCTTGAGCCCCTTTATCAACATGACCACCTTGACCTTGAGGATGACCATCCTTATCCTTTTTTCGAACATAAGGGCAATCAATAAGCTTATGTCCTACTCTACCACACCCATAACACACATTTGAATCCTTTAAGCATTTACCATGAAGATGTTTTTCAAATTTTGGGTATTTTGGAAAACTTGCCCTACCATTGCCACCTTGGAACCTTAGGTTAACCATTCCATCATTAGCAAATCTCTTGTTTGGAGAACTATAGGACCCTTGGCCTTGAAAATCATGACCTTGTTGTAAATGGTCACCCTTAGCACTTTAGAAACTACCCTCAAACCGAGCCCTCTTTGACTCCCCACTTATCCTCTTCCTAAGCTTCTCCCCCTCGAGTTGTTCGACATATGTCATGAGCCGAGACAAGTCCATATCACCCACTAGCATGGCAGTACGACAATATTATTCACCAAGTCGGACACTACCGACATAAACTTGTTCATGCTTGATCTAGGGTCGGCCACCAAATGTGGAGCATACTTGGAAAGCTTGTTGAACTTGAGGGAATACTCCCTCACACTCATGGAACCTTGCTTGAGTCTCATAAATTCCATCATTTTGGCCTCCCTAAGAATAGCATCGTGATTTCCCCTCTCCATCTTCCATTGAATAAACCAAATTTGAGCCACACCTTTAAGTTGATAGGCCACTAATTCTGCCTTTTCCTCGGAATTTATCCCCATAATGGCTAACACCTTATACACCTCATCTATGAACTCTTGGGGGTTTTCCTTCTCCTTGGACCCATGAAACTTCAGAGGATTCATCCTATTGAAGTCCCTCACTCTTGAGGCCGGAGCATGAACTTGAGGACCTTGGGCCCCTTGATTCAATTGGTTGGTTATAGCATGGCCAACATAGTAATGGCATTCCAGATCTCAACTTCGATAGCCACTCCATCTTGAGGAGCTTTAGGAGCAGGGAAAGTCGGTTGCTCCCTGGGTGCATGGGCGTTCCTTGATCTTCCTATTTGTAGCGGTATGATCTGGAAGAGCAAAGAACATTCGTTAGGGGGAAAAGCCTTATCTTACACCTAAAGCACAATATAGACCATGAAGAAGGAAAACATTTCCTAAAATGCCTCATAGCCTCCCATTCATAGTTGTGGCACACTTCACAACCATGAATAAGGCTCTAATCGATCCGTTGTGTTGTATTCCAAGGACTATTAACAACTAAGTGCTCTAACACCAAGTTTTTCACGACCCAAGCCTAGGGCCTAGATGTGACATGGTGAATGGGAAGCCTGAAGACAACCCAAACAAGCCTCTTAAAATATCATGTACACATCCTTGGTTGAGGAAGTAAATTAAACAAACACAAGAGTCAAATAAATGAAAAGAGAAAGGGACTAAGGAATATCATTCATTATAGTAATAGCATAAGAAGAGTCAAGCTCCAAAAATCATAGACAAACCATGACATAATATCCAACGATATCTCAACATAGAATGGAGCGGGAACCAAGATATTTCCCGGGCTCACATTCATTTAATAAGTATTCAACATAAGAGCAAGTCTCTATAAAGCATGAATGACAATAGATATCACCCTCAGAATAGAGGACTCACTAACTAGCTTTCTTTACAAGAACCAAACTAGCCACGTGGAGGAGTAGGATGATCAAATGGAGCTCCGGTCCCTACATGGTGATATCATGTATGCATAAAGTATGCGTTAGTACATTTGAATGTACTAAGTATGCGGGATGCAATGCAACAAGAATAATAAGCCATAATAACAAGATACTTAATCATAATCAATGAACATAAGCTCAATATGTCATGCGTAATCAATGCGTAGGATGGAACATGCTTAACAATAATCATACTTGCATAACTTGTTTAGCGCTATAAAGTGACATAATTAGATCATCCAAATACCTTATGCTAGAGGGTGAGGATGTAGCGGAGGTCATAACTCCTTCCAGTAGATAATGGGTAGTACATGACGATGGAGAAATAACATAGGTCATAATCCCTACCTATAAGCATGAGATAATACATAATATTGAATCGCACATGAGGATGAGGTGTACCACATAGTTCATAAGTCCTTTTAGTGGGTATAAGATAGTAAGTAGTATTGATTTGTACATGAGAGTGAGGCATTTAACATAGTTCATGACCCTTTCATGTAGAAATCGGCCTTGTACTAGACGGTAAGGCACATAACATAGTTTATAACCCAATCTAGTAGGCCTTACAATTCATATGAGCATAAACCTTAGCATATGAACTCGATACTTATTAACAATCGAGACTTTCAAAATCATGTAATAGATCATAAAAAAATTGAGAATTTTTGACTTGACATTTTATCAAGCACTTGGTGTTTCATGATACTAGTTCAAAATCATTCAATTTGAGAGTGAATAAGATGAAAAAACTTAATGCAAATCAACTCACCAACATATAGTAAAACCCCTATGTAGGGTACTAGGAAATCCATCATCAAACTCATAATAGGTCATAGTTTCATAGATCAAAATATGCTTAGTGTTAATAGACAAAATCAATTCATGGTATAATCTTGAAATAGATAGTTATGTATAATCAATCAACATTTCATAAAACCCCAACATAATTTACATTAATAATCCATAATAAGAGATACCCATAGCTAATACAACTTGAAAACATGCAATTTTCATAAAAAGAAAGATTGGGCTCCATGGGTGAAAGGACCAAATGGATGAAACCCACATACCTCCAACTAAGATTTTCTTGAGATGAGCTTGAAGAGAACTTAGAGCTTGAAGAGAATCCTTGAGTCCCAAAGTTAAGTTTGAAATCCTTGAAATTTGAATGAGATATTTGGTTAACTCTTGGAGAGGTTTTTGTGAAGGTTTTGAGTGATATAGAGTTGAAAAATGGCTAAGTATGAGTGTTTTTACGCATAAATAGGCATTTCTGAAGCACAGTTTTGGGGCGTTTCAATATGGTACTCTAATATCATCAAGAATGAAAAATCACTACACTTGTTCTCCCTCGATGTCATACTTTAAACATACACTATAATAACATCAAGTAGCAATAAGGGGTCCTTTACTACAAAGCTAATTAGTTATAAATTGATACAATTTCAATCTATATAAACTCTGATGATGCAGAGGAAAAAGAAGACAAAAAGTTAATTCAAATATTTTGTGTATGTAAGAAGGAAAAAATCATTGCATTTGTTCTCCCTTGATGTCATAATAGTAGACATATACTGTGATGCCATCCAAGAGGATTAGGGAGTCCTTTGTTACCTAGCCATGAATTATAAATTGATACCATTTGGGTATACATAAAATCTGATGGTACCAAGGACAAAAAAAAAGTCAGCTAGTACAAAAGGATTTCAATTATTACTTGATACCTTCAAAGTTTACATATACTCTAATAGTATCAAGATGGAAAAATAACTGTTTTGGTTTCTCCCTTGATGTCATAAGAGTACACATATACTATGATGCCATCCAAAATAATTAGGGGGTCATTTATTGCACAGCTAATTATTTATTACTTTATACTATATAGGTATATATAAATTTTGATGGTATTAATGAAAAAACAAGACATCCACTACAAAATGATATCAATTATTACTGATACCTTTAAATTATATGTATACCCTAATAGATTCAACAAAGAAAAGTCACTACATTTGTTCATCCTCTTGATGGCATAAGAGATGACAAATACTACAATGGCATCTAGGAGCAACAGAGAGACTTTTATTGCCAAGATAATTATATATTACTTAAACCATCTCGACATATATAAACTCTGATGGTATCAAGGACAAAAATCAAGTATATGTATACTATTTTGGTGTCAAGAAGAAAAAATCGCTGTATTTGTTCTCCCTTGATGTCATAATAGTATACATATACTATAATAATGTCAAGGAGCAATAGGTGATCCTTTATTGCATAGCTAATTAATTGTTACTTTATGTCATATAGGTATATATAAACTATGATGGTATCAAGGAGAAAAAACAAGGCATCTACTCCAAAAATATATCAATTATTACTAGATACCTTCAAAGTACATGTAAACTCTGATAGTGTCAAGAAGAAAAAATCACTGTATTTGCTCTCCCTTGATATATCAGTGTGTGTGTGTGTATATATATAGCAATGACATCAAGGAGGAATAAGTGGACTTTTGCTACAAAGCTAATAAAAATTATAAATTGATATCATTTGGCTATATATAAACTCTGATGGTACCAAGGAAAAAAACAAGACATCCACTACAAAAGGATATCAATTATTACTTGATACTTTCAAGGTATATGTATAATTTCAAAGGAAAAATCATTGCATTTATTCTCTCTTGATGTTATAAAAGTATACATATTCTCTAATAACATCAAGGAGCAATAGGGGATCCTTTACATCAAAACTAATTGACGTACTGCAAACATACAACACTTTTGCTTAAAACTTGAAATTTTATGTGTTCTCAATGCGATGTCAGTTGGTTTTATGAGTTTTTGGATTTATATTTGCAGGATTACAGGTTGGCCTTGATTTTAGGGAAAATTGCATAAGTTGCTGAGTTTTGCTATTATATAAGACCCTTTAGGGGCGGTAGATCATTTTACGGGCCGTAGGGTGGTTTCGTGAGCAATTGCATTGAGGGGCTGTTTTCTGATGTTTATACTCTGAATATACAGATGATTCGTAGAAGGTTTTATGAGTCGTAGAAGATGGTTCGTGCCTTGAGGATCAAAGATTAGGACTTTTTGCAGTTTCATTAGACGAAAACCCCTTTACGGGTCGTAAACCACTTTACATGTCGTAGAGGAGTGTTGTATAGTTGAAATCCATATTTTCAGCAGCTAAGTACGAGACCTCGATTATGTGTCGTGGATTGCAACATGTCCTGTAAAGACCTTTCGTATGGCGTGCCGACCAGTTCTCCTATTTTGTTTAGGACTTGTATTTTAGTTATTATAAATAGATTTTTTAGGTTATTGTTCAAAAGCTTTTGCCTGGCACTCAGAAAACTCTATAAGTAGAGAGAGAAAATTATGAGATCATCTCGCAGAGTCTTTAAAAACACGTATGTTTTAATTTCATCTTTAAGCTTTTGATTCTTGTTGAAGTTCCATTTTCTTGTTCTTAATTCTATTGTGTCACTGTTCAATTATATTTTCTCAATCCATAATTCTTACATCTACACAAAGCATTGGTAGCTAAATCCACAACTAAGATTGTGGGAACCATGAAGAACTAACAAAGTAAAACCGGATGATTCATGATTCTTGGAAGGTGTATATGCATGTATTATTTAATTCTCTTCATTTTGCATATTTTCTAGTGGTGGCCAACATTAGAACTCGCCTAGTGTTACTGACTAGACCAAAGTAGTAATGAATAGAAAAAGAGATTAATTAAAAGGATTCAATTAATGTGTCCTCATTATCAACCAAACTAGGCCAAGAGGAGGTTGTACTGGGACTAATAGGTAAGGGTTAGTAATGCACACTATGGAGATGGGACAAGTCTCACAGTGAAATGCACCTCTCACCTTTGACCAAAGGTCTTGGTGAATGTAACTTACTGTCCTCCATGTTATACACTAGAAAAGAATTAGCTTATTCGGTGATACTGATTTGGGGAATCATGGGGAACACAATACCCTAGTTTCTCTCCATATTGGCTTTACTCTTTTGAAAGTTTAGTTATATTCTTCATTGATTATCGCAACCCCCGTCCTCTTTTGGGGAATTAAGTTGCTTAACCATTTGAATTGCAATCATTGAATTCTCGTGAGTTTATGTATTCCTTGTGGGTTCGACCCAAACCTTTGTTAGGTTCTATTTCTTGACATCGACCAATTTATCCTCTAAATAAAGGTGTAACTTGGGAGACATCAAGATTTTGGCACCGATGCTGGGGAATATGGCTAGACTTAGTGAATTCATAAGTGATTTGGGTGTTAATCCTTAGTTCCCTTATTTTACTTTTGTTTGTTGTTATTGTTCTTTTCTAGGGTGTAAGTGTAGTGTATGCCCAACACTCGGATCGATTCAAGGGAATCTCTTAACTCCATTTGACCCAGACATCCACAGAATATTGAGGAGAATGGCCCAAGACAAATCCAGTAACACGGCTAATGCAGCTCTAAACAGGAATAACAATGTGGATGCTGAAAATGAGAACCCAACTCCTCTGGAGTACACTGCTCCACAGCCTTAGGATTTCAATGCCAATGCTTACCAGTAGAATCAATATAGGATGAATACTATGGCGATGGAGATAACTGGAACTATTGTGTTGCCACCACTACCCATAAACATGAAGTTCACTATCTCGAGTAGGTTACTTCAGATGCTGCAGAATCATGGGCTATTAGTGGTCTTACCATTGGAGGATCCTCATAGCCATCTACACAATGTGGCATTCGTCTGCAAGAGTGTGATGGAAACACAAAATCTGTCTATAGATTCTATGAGACTTCTTGTCTTCCCATTATCTCTTACGGGCAATGCAATAATATAGCTATTTGAGCTCTCGCAGTGTTCGATCAGCAGTTGGAAAAACTTGCAGAAGGCCTTTTTTGAGAGGTACTTCCCTAGATCAAAGAAGCTCAAGTCGAAGGACCAACCTAACAACTTTGAGCAACTTCCTGGTGATTCAATAAGCACTAATTGGAAGTGGTTCACCAAATATCTGAGGAGCATCCCTAACCACAAGATAGTTGATGATGCCTTGGTGGAGATCCTCTACCGTGCCCTTGATGAGAACAGACAGGCCTGTGCTGACACTATCATGGGGGCGTATTCTTAGATCAACCGTTTGCAAGAATTGGAGAGTGAATGGAAAGAGTGGTAAAGACTAATCATGCATGGTACAGAGAGATAGAGCGTCTACTAAAAGTTCATGCTTTATTAGTGTTGGTCCAGAGCAAGCAAAGATCGATGAAGAAATCATGCAATAACTTGCCTTGATTCACACAGGTATGGAGGAGATGACGAAGCAGAACCAAGAGCGAGAGAATGTAGCGATTTATCAACCTCTATGTGCACACGTGTATGGTGAGCCATATTATGATAAGGAAACATTTTTTGTTGCTGATCAAACGAGGGTTTCCGAACCAATGCCCAAAGGTCCAATTAGGACTATTGGCACCAAATTCAAGGAAAGCAGGGTCATAAATTTAATAGAGATGGAGCTTATAGAGACAACCATGGAGGTTACTATGACAGGAATAGGGGTGCAGAGAGAACTATAGATTGGGGTGGCAGAGAAGGCTTCAAAAATGGTCCTTATATGCCCCCGCATAATCCTGATGCAAGTGCAAGTAGTTCCAGAATTGTGGAGATGTTTGATCGCCTGCTGAAAAAAGTTGAGACAAAGGATGAGTCTCTGAGGGGCATGAAATAAGAGATTTCAAATACGAATCAGAAAATAGAGTCTCACTCTGTGGCTATCAAATAGCTGGAACAACAGTTTGGTCAAATGTTGGCTCAACTTTTGATCACCGTCAAAGGGGTACATTTCCTAGCAACACAGTTCAGAACAATAAAAATGAAGGGTAGCGTTTGGCTAACACTACTCAGGGTGTCAAGAGCACCATTGATCCTCCCATTCCCATTGATGAGGAAGATGTTTGAGAGGAGATGGATGCGGCCAAGGATTCAGAAATAGGAGATGATCGTTGCAAGGATGCGGCGAGTGAAGTTGTTGATGCGCCATAGAAGTAGAATCCCATTCCTAGGCTTTCTCCTCCCTTCCCTCACATAATCAAAAAGATAGAGGAGGAAGGCAAATTCAATCACTTTCTCTCCATGATGAAACAACTCTCTATCAACATCCCTCTCATTGAGGCATGGGAGAAGATGTCAGGGTATGCTAAGTACATGAAGGACTTGGTCACTAAAAAGCACATTGTGAGTCAGAAACTCTCCCAAGACCTTGAACACTGCAGTGCTATTTCTACGAGGTCCTTGGTTCAGAAGCGAGAAGATTCCAGTGCTTTACCCTGCACCATTGGAGATATGGAGTTCGCAAGTGTAATATGTGATCTAGGTGCCAACATTAATTTGATTCCCCTTGCAGTCTACATGAAGTTTGGATTGGGAGCCCCTCCTTCAACAAGCACGCCGTTGTTGATGGCGAATCGCACGGTGAAGAAGCCTGTGGGAATATTGTACGATGTGCTAGTAAAAGTTGAAAAGTTCATATTCCCTGCAGACTTTGTGATCCTAGATTGCAAAGTTGACTTCGACGTTCCAATCATCTTAGGAAGATCGTTCCTAGCCACTGGGCAAGAACTAGTGGATTTGGAAGCCCGTCAACTAGATTGAATGACAAAGAAGTCATCTTCAATATCTATCAGTCCATGAAGCATCCAGATGATTTGAAGAGTGAAGTCTAGGCAATTGGTTGCGTATAGGGTAATAATATGTTTTATAAAGAGTATGTGGGTAAAGGACTAAATTAGCCATTTTGGCTGAGAAGAGCATCAAGAAGGGTCTCTACGAGTGCGTCTACGGGCCGTAAAACACTTTATGACCTATACCCCATCTTATAAAGATTTTTAATGAGCAGAAAAATTATGTACTCCAGTCTATGAGCCAACTTTATGATTTATAGATCAAGCTATGAGTTGTGAATGGGGCTCGTGGACCCCTGGTAAGTTTCATGAAAATCTTGCTAAGTGTTGAGGTCCCTACAACCAACTTTACGCACCATACATCACTTTATGATTCATAGAATGGTCTTGGAAATCTAGGGTCTAGATGTTCTAGGAAACCATGGTTTACGAGCCGTAAAACACTTTACAGCCCGTTATCGGGGTTTCATAGTGTCCAGGCCCATTAACTTTTCAGTTGACCCGGTCAAGGTATAAATAATGGGGTGAAATTATTTTGACCCCTATTCTTCACCTAAATTACAAAATTAACTTGATCAACCCCTCCCTCTTGTGAATTCGACCACTTACGACAGCCGTACACCTATTTTTCGACAAGTTTTTGGCAACCTAAGCTTTCGTGCCTAGTCACCTCCTTCATCTTCTTCAACTTAATTACAAATCTTGGTAAGTTTTTGGTTAAATTAAAACCCTTAATTTGTCTTGTTTTGGGTGATTGAATTGGAAATTGTGTTAGGAATGGTGTTTAGACATAAAATCCATGTTTGAATTTAATTTGTGTTATGTGAAATTGGGTTGCCATGTTTGAATAATGGTCTAAATCTGTAAATAGTTATCATTGTCTTGATTTCATGTGCAAAATGGTTGTTTGTGCCAATTGATTCAACCACCATGTGTGATTAATTGATTTTTATGTGTGAGCTGGTGGGTGATGTGATAGGTGCGTAATCTTGTTAAAAATTGAGCATATGTGGTCAGAATTGTAAGGTAAATCATGTTTAAATCACTTTTGATAGGGTATATGTGTTGTAGAACATGTCAAGGGTATTGGTTATGGTGTGGAAATCATGTGAGTGTGTGTTTTTGCTTTGATGCTGATAATATGTTTGTCGAAAAAGTCATTTGGGGTCCGTGTGATGGGCTTAGAAACACACGTGACTGAGTTTTCTTGTCCACTAGTGGCCTTTACGACTTGTGGATTACTCCACGAGTTGTAATTTCCCCTTGTGCAAGATTCCAAAAACTTGATCTTTTTCTGTATCCATCAGATGAGACCTTCAATGATTCATAGATCACTTTACAGCTCATACATCCCTGCATAGAATTGATGTACTCACTTGAAATCACTATGATCAATTCTATGACTCGTAAACTACTTTATGAGTTGTACCTGGGCTCATAGACTTTTCCAGTAACAAAACTTGTCTTCCACATTTATATAGCCCCTGGAGTAGAGGTTATCACTTCCTATGTCACATCTTACTCAGCTTGTTCATTAGATTAGGCCATGGGCCCGCCCGGCCATTTCAGACTTGGAGGGTCGAATGCAAGCATTCATGGTCACAACTATTCAAGATAGTTTCTCCACCATGGATGCTCGCGTATATGCCTTCGAGGAGAGGGTACAATGGAGATTGAGTGAGGCTTGGCCATTAGATTTTTCAGTTATTCAAATGGAGATCTAGTAACTCCAAGCTGATATAACAGCAGAACCTGCGGCACCAGTTGCACTACTAGTGACTACACCTCTGCTGCTAGTGGTTGATCTATTTGCTCCTGATGTGCCCATCAGAGTCTTCTCATGGGAAGAGACCCCGCACAGAGGATGATAATCAAGATGAGAAATGATTACAGGCAAGGCTTATAGATGAGTAAGAGCTCAAACTTGTCTTAAAGAGATCGAGACAGTAAGAGAAGAGATAAAGATCTCGAGAGCGTGAGAGCATGAGGGGTATTGGACCCTCGGGACAAAGTACTACTGCTGAGTAAACCACCCCGCAGGAGGAGGGTGGCCAAACTCAGCCACACACTGGCACTTAGGCGCTCAGGTATGTTTTTGACCCCTATATGTTTTATTTTGCTTTGATTTTTTGTATTGGGGACAATGCAGATCTTTTTTGATGAGGTGTGCATAGTCATGGGCCTCAGTGAAGTCTGAGTAGCTTGGGTCCATAACTGCCTAACTTTTTTAACCCTGGTTTTCTTGTGTGTGCTTTTTTTACCCGTGGATATTTATGTTCTATTGAATTGACATGTTTATGACAATTAGATAGTATTTGTAGCATATAATATTGATATTTGTGGCATATAGCATGTTTTTGTGCTTTATTTGAAAAATGATATGCACAAAAAATTTTGATTAGTAGTTAGATAGCAACCATGCATGTTTAGGTGTGTGACAAAGTTTGCTCTGACAAGTGAGGACAATAGATCAAAAGCATGGTCTGAGAGTCTTTTGTTGATAATATATGCAGTGACATGTGAGTGTGAGCTTATTTTCTAGATTCATATGTTTTGTGCTAATTCAGAACTTTCCATGTTGCTCTAAGTTGTACTGTAGATTAATTAGAAGGAAAGTATCTTAGGCCATTATTTAATAGTCCAATTAGCCTAAAAATGACCAACTGAAACTATGATATATCCCTTGCTCCTAATGTTTTAGCCTAACATGTACCTATTCTTTGAAAACACCTGATTAACAAAGTTTTGTTGTAAAATCCTAAAATTGGCCCTGGTCCTTCCTTGAACATTATGCACCTTGACTGAGGCAAAAAACCTAAGTTGCAGGTGGCTGCCAATGTGGCCCTGGTTTTGAGTACGGATATTGTGCACCTCAATACAGGCTAAAAGCCTACGTTTGAGGATGGCTGGTGTAAGGGTGGAACACAAAAATAAAGGGGTGAATTAGTGATATAGAGGATAAGAGGAAAATTCATGTACTAGTTGTAAGAAAAATGAGTGATGCCTTAGTTGTGAAAAAAAATGAAGTGTAGAAACAAGGCAAAAAGCTAAAAAATGAAAAGAAAGCACCTAGAAAAGCTTGAAATAGGAAAAAGAGAGAATAAGGTGAAATTAACAGAGTTGGTAGGGCAAAAGTGTAGAAAAACACAGTGTCAAAGTGGGCCTTTAGTCACTATATATTCCCATAATATCATAGCAAAGCCCCTTGATCCTATGTTATAAGGCTAGAAAGTCATAAAGTGATCCTAGTCCTGTTAGTTGAAGGTCTTAATAATGAGTATAGGGGAAAGCCTATGGAATAAGATGGGATGCATGAATATTTTTTGTGAGAGTAAGTGATTTTGCATAGTCCCAAGGGTATATATGAAAACATCATTGAGTGTCAGATATGGGACTTCTTTCTGTAAGGGCACTTGCATTACATTTTTAACACTAGAGTTGTTCAGTGATTGTGGATTGTTGATAATACCTTGCATGTCAGAGTTGTGTTGTCACATGCACTAGTTTGTATTGATTTGCTAGATAGCTATCTGATCCTATTTTGAATACTTTGTGGGGGTATCTGAGTTTGAGACTTATGTGATGTATGCCAATGGCTTGAGGTCCGTGTGTTACTGTATTATCTATATAGATTGAGTCTGTCGCTTGAGGACAAGCAATAATTTTAAGTTGAGGGTGTTGATGTGCTGCCAAAATACAACACTTTTGACGCATAAACATGGAATTTTATGTGTTCTCAATGCGATGATAGTTGGTTTATATGTTTTTGTGTTTATATTTGCAGAATTACAGGTTAGCCTTGATTTTGGGTAAAATTATAGAGGTTGCTGATTTCTGCTATTATACAAGACCATTTACATGTTGCAGATCATTTCACGGGGTAGGATAGTTTTGTGAACAATTCTAGTGAGGGGCTGTTTTATGAAGTTTATTCTAGGAACATGAAGACGAGCTGTAGAAGTTTTATGAGTCGTAGAAGATGGTTCCTTCCCCGAGGATTAGAGATTAGGACTTTCTAAAGTTTCATCAGACAAAACCCCCTTTATGGGTCATAAACAACTTTACAAGTTGCAGATGGGTGTCATAGAGTTGAAGCCTAAATTTGCAGCAGCTGAGTACGAGACCCCGATTATGGGTCGTGGACTGCAATTAGGCATAAACACCGTACGTATGGCATGCCGACCAGTTCTCCTATTTTGTTTAGGACTTACATTTTACTTATTATAAATATGTTTTTTAGGTTATTTTTCAAAAGTTTTCGCCTGGTACTCAGAGAACTCAATAATTAGAGAGAGAAATTTGTCAGATCATCTTGGAGAGTCTTTGAGAACACTTGCGTTTGAATTTCATCTTTAAGCAATTCTTAGTGAAGTTGGATTTGCTTGTTCATAATTCTATTATGTAAGTATTCAATTATGTTTCCTCAATCCATAATTCTTGCATCTGCACAAAGCACGAGTAGCCAAATCCATAACTAGGGTTGTGGGAACCGTGAAAAACCAACAAAGTAAAATTGGATAATTCATGATTCTTGGAAGGTGTATGTCACGACCCCACCCAGGGCCGTAACTCGTGCCGATTAGGCACTAGTGCTAATCTTAAACCACAAAGACCCTTAAACTTAGTTTACCAAATTC
>JAPFFP010041895.1:0-14715 GCA_026153255.1 Solanum medicagineum | reverse complement strand
CCCAAACTTTTCTATTTTGATCCAATCGAGGACTTCCGACTCAAACTTAATTATGTACGCCAAATTCACTTGATACTGTAATCATGCACCGGAAATATACTTAAGTTTAAATTACCCGACGTCCACAACAAACTTTCCAATTGGATAATTATCCTTAATTTAAAGAAGTACGGGGTTTAACATACATATGTATTATTTTCTATATAAGCATGTTTTGCTTCAAGCATTGATCATGCATGCCATGTTGCTAATATAATATCTCTTGCTTATGCATATGCATTTTGATTATGCTGCCTATCTCTTGTTGCATTACACCCTACATACTTAATATATTCAAACATACTAATGCATACATCATGTTACCATGTAGGAACCAGAGCCCCTCACGGTCATCCTTCTCGTGGCTAGTTATGATATCTTGAAGAATGGCTATTGGTGAGTCCTCAAGTTCGGGGACACTAGCTTTGCTCTCTTGATTTGTTTATCTATTATGTTGAACTTTGATACTAAAAGGGTGAGCCTGGAAAGTGTCTTGGCTCCCGCCCAGTCTATGCTAAAGGTGTTGTTTGACAAATTATGCAGTTATGCTTAAGCTTGAGTCTTTTGATGATCTATGCTATTAAAGATTTCCTTCGTCCCTTTATCCTTATTTCTATTCTCCTGTTGTTGTTTAATTGCTTCCGCGACCAAGGATGTGTAAATGATATGCTAAGAGACTTGTTTGGGGTCCCTTTGGGTTCTAATTCGTCATGTCACGTCTAGGCCCTAGGCTTGGGTCATGACAGAGTCAAATCCTACTTTCAGAAAAGATCAAATAGTTATGCACCGTCCTCAGCAAGTGCAACAACTGCAAGTAATAGGTATGATCAAAAATCAAAAGGTCAGCAGAACTTTAGAGCACAAGGTTCTTAGTCTCAGGCTAGTGTGACCTTTTTCTTCAAAAAGGAAGCCACCTTGTGGAACATGTGGAAGGATGAATCTGGGATAGTGTAAAGAGGGAGGAAATGATTTCTATAAGTGTAGCCAGGTGGGTCACTTCCAGATGGAATGTTTGATATAGGGTAATAAGGCCTAGTCTTCTACTATAACACCAGTGCTGCACTAGGGACAAGCAGTGGAACAAACCATCTATATGTGATGGGGAATCTATAGGACCAAGAGGTACCACTAAATATTATGATGAGTATGCTTCGAGAATTTACTTTTGAATGTTCTTCTTTGCTTGATTCGTGTGCAACTTTATGGTTTGCGACGCCATATTTGGCTGGTAGATTTGAGATTCTTCCCAAGGGTTTTCTTGAACCTTTTTCTGTTTCCACTCCTATTGAAGAGTCTATTATAGCAAAGATAGTTTATAGAGATTGTGTATTATCTGTCCATCAAAGGAATACCCTTGCTGAATTAATAGAGTTGGAGATGAATAACTTTGATGTGATCCTTAGCATGGATTAGCTTTATATATGCTATGCCTGTATTGGTTGTAGGATCTAAACTGTTAAATTCTAGTTCCCAAATAAACCGGTCCTAGTGTGGAAGAGAAATTTTGTTTCACCTAAGGATAAGTTCATTTCCTACCTTAGGGCTAGAAAGCTCATTTCTAAGGGATGTATCTATCAACTTGTATGAGTTAAGATAGATGACATTGAGAATCCTCCCCTTGAGTCAGTTTTGATTGTGAATTAGTTTCCTGAAGTGTTTCCTAAGGATATTCCTAGTGTCCCTCCTGATATGGATATTGACTTCGGGGTTGATATTCTCCACGATACCTGTCTCTATTCCACCTTATAAGATGGCCCCTACCTAGTTGAAAGAGTTAAAAGACCAAATGAAAGATTTATTAGAGAAGGGCTTTATTAGGTCGTGTGTTTCTCCTTGGGGTGCTCTTGTGTTGTTTGTGCGAAAGAAGGATGGGCAGCTCATAATGTGTATTAGCTATAGGAAACTAAATAAGGTCATGATAAAGAAGAAATATCCTCTCCCCAAGGTAGATGACTTGTTTTAGCAACTTTAGGATACCACTGTTTTCTCCAAGATAGACCTGAGATAGGGCTATCACCAGTTCAAAGTGAGGGAATGTGACATCCAAAGATGGCTTTCCAAACACAATATGGTGTCGCACCCTGGGAGGGTACCCTTGGTATGGCTGGCACTTGATAAACCATTGTTGATTCCCTAAGAGAACCACTTGGCCTCATCGTCACGTCAACTCAACAGCGGAAGAAGAACTCAGATATAAGATATCGTATAAGTAAAATATAACTCTACTGCATATAAGTTCCAATGAAATAAGTGTGGAATACAAAATACTCATCAAATCCTTTACTCAAATGTCGATCAAACCTCTACTCAACAATCTAGATAGTTCCATGACAGGCCATGGACACCTCAAATCAAAGAAAGAAAGGTATTGACACAAAATAGAAAATAAAAGGGCTCCTCCGGAGAGCAAGGACAACTTATTGACACTGAGATGCGCTGAACTGGACCTTAATGATGCATGGGCTGAAGTTCTCTATCACTAGTATCTGTATCATAAAATAATGGAGGCCTAAATAGATGTCAGTACATGAAATATACTGGTATGTAATATAGCTCAAGAAAGTAAAGCTTAACTTACACCTCTTGACTCAACAAATTATGCTCAACTCATTACATCAGGTTTAAATTAGATCATCCTTTATAAAATATATTCAGCAAGAATAGACAGTTTAAAAATATCATGCTCAATCAAGGCTGCTTAGGAGTTTCTCTTAACCGACATCCACATCCCATCACCCTTAGATTTGGTAATGCACAACGTCCGTCCTAAACGTGCCATGATTAAGGATGATCAACTCTCTTTTGGATCCATAATAAATGTCCACTTGTGGGACAAGAGTCGCTAGAATGGGTTGTACGACTATCTTATGCTGGTAACATAGTTCTATGGGTTAAAGTAGATGTTTACTCGCTCCCCGCTCGGTGCTCAATACTCCTTCCAAGACTAAAATATGCTAAACTCATCAATCAACTCAATCCTTAGTGCTCAATCAATCAACTCAAATCTCGACCTCGTTAGGTCATGTCATCTCAACTCATCTCATGTTACTCATCAATTCATCCAATCAATGCAATCTATCAAACTCAACTCAACTCAAACTCAAATGGTCTTTCAGACTCACTCAATTTGACTCATCATGTATTGCAAGAAAGATAATCATATATAGCGATGTATATGACTCAATGTGACATGATTCTCATGCTTAATCATACTCAACTAACTCAACTCAAATACTCAATTTACACAACTCAATTACTCAACTCTAAAAATTATGCAATTTAGGGTTTATGCTATCAAGTATAAAACTTTGCCTCAATTTCATATAGAAATTATATAATGCAGCAAGTACCTCACATATTATCAGGAGACTTAATAATAAATGCAAGAATTTCAGTATCAAGATAATAAAAATTTCTCAAATTTCAACTTTTTTCCAAATCTTGACTCAAGATGATGAAACAGGCATGTGAAGAAGGAAACGTCACACTTTAATAAGCCTTACATGCCTGGAAATAGAAGAAACAATCGAAACTCAGTTGATCCTCGCACTTGAATTGGAAACCCTAGCTTTTTCTCCCTTATCTAGTGCTCTTAAGAAATTCTAATTGTGAAGAATGATGAATCATACACCTAGGCTTGGTTTTAAGGCTTTATTCAAGCCTAAAACGACCAAGGATTTCTTTAATAGAAGTCAAAATGGACAAAAATACCCTCATTACACTGTCATCTGAGTCCACAAGGCTCCGTCTACTAGCCGTAGACCATTCTAGGAACCATAGACCACCCCTCGTAAACTAGGTACCTGAAAATCTGAGTTATTGGAAATTGGCCCAAAACCCCTCTAAACAATCCATGAGACATTCCATGGGCCGTAAACTCCTCTTGTAAATATGAGGTCCAGAAATACTCTATGAGTCGTATACCATTTCGTATACATGTCTTAGACTTAGAAAATTTTATCAAGTCATCTGGGTTTCACGAGACCCATTATAGGAGTTGTAAACTTATCTATGAGTTGTAAATGGTTCTCGTGAACCTTCCTCTGTAGCTTTTCTCAACAAACTTTGCACATTCACTCCAGATTAGGTAGAAAGAAATATGGGGGTGTTACATTATCTTCCCCTTTCGAATATTCGTCCTAGAATGAAGAGAATTCTACGGATTTAAGTCAAGGCACGAATTTTCTTATGGACTCTAACAATCAGCCAGCTGTCACCTCACTCATGCAATTAAAAAATTAGGAATTTTCAGCAAGTAAAATAATCAAACAGTCAAAAAATAACATCAATCCTCACTCGGACTATAGAACTCTATCGTCTTTCATATTGAGAATGAAAGGGGAACTCGTAGAATGTAAATTCAAGAATTTAGAGGGAATTCATTACCATCAACTCTCTCACCATCAGCAGGTAGGAACAAATGATGGTATTTGGTCTTCATGTCTTCTTCCGCCTCCCAAGTAGCTTCTTCTACAAATTGGTTCCTCTACAGTACTTTGACGGATGCAATCTCTTTGGTTCTTAGCTTGCGAACCTAAAGATTAAGTATTTGGAATGGAATCTCCTCATAAGTCAGACTGAATTTCACTCCAATACTCTCGACAGGCACAACCAATTCTGGATCTCACAAACACTTCTTGAGCATAGAAATGTGAACACTAGATGGATGGCCTCTAACTCATATGGCACATTGCTCACTCTCTTTATGATCTGTTAAGAACCAATTTACCTCAGACTTGGATTTCCTTTCTTTCTGAGCCTCATCACTCCTTTCATGGGTGACACTTTCTAATACACCCAATCATTGACCTCAAACTCTAAGTCTCTTCTTCTAATGTCTGTGTAGGATTTCTATCGACTCTGTGTAGTCCTCAACCTTTCTCTAATGATCTTCGCCTTCTCCATATCTTGATGAACCATGTCTGGCCCAATCAACTCTGCTTCACCTACCTCAAACCATCCAATCGACGACCTATACCTCCTCCCATAAAGTGCCTCATATGGGGCCATCTGTATCCTCAAAAGAACATTATTGTTGTAAGCAAACTCGATCAAGGGAAAGTGGTCATCCCAATTACCTTTAAAGTCAATGGCATAGGCCCTCAGCATATCCTCCAACGTCTGAATAGTACGCTCTGCCTGGCCATCTGTCTGTGGGTGAAAAGTAGTGGTAAGATGCACTCTCGTACCCAAGGTCTTCTGAAATGATCTCCAAAATTGAGCAGTAAACTGAGCTCCTCTATCCGAGATGATAGCCAAGGGGTCTCCATGCAGTCTAACAATCTCCCATATTTATAACCATGCATAATCCTTTGTAGTATTGGTTGTCTTAACTGCCAAGAAGTGCGCAGATTTCGTCATTCGATCAACTATCACCTAAATTGAATCATGCTGTCTGTGGGTCCTCGGTAAGCATGTGACAAAGCCCATGTTAATCATCTCCCACTTCCACTCTAGAATCTCAATGTTCTGAGCTACTCCACAAGGGTTTTGCTGCTCAGCTTGTTGGCAATTTGGGCCCTTGGAAACAAACTCAACAATGTTTCTCTTCATTCCACTCCACTAGTAGAGTTCTCTCATATCATGGTACATCTTGGTAGACCCTGGATGGATGGAATATCTGGAACTATGGGACTTGACCATAATCCTCCCTCGAACATTATCAACATCAGGAACACATAATTTGCCTTGATACCTCAATACTCCATCTCCTCCTTTGGAGAAAGCCATCACTTTCTGCTTATGCACATCCCCCTTCAACTGTAATAAGAGAAGATCTTGATCTTGTTTATCCTTCACCTCCACTACTAGAGATGATGTCGACCAATTTGCACAAGAGACGCTCCTTTGCCTGATCCATCTAATTGGACCCCCAATCGTGCCGGTCTATTAACCTCTTTGGCTAACTCTCTCTTCTCCTCTTCCACATGGGCGGTGCTTCCCATGGACAACCTGCTAAGAGCATCAGCAACCCCATTAGCTTTACCTGGATGGTAGAGGATGCTCATGTCGTAGTCTTTGAGCAACTCAAGCCACCTCCTCTGTCTCAAGTTAAGCTCATTCTGGGTGAAGGCGCAATGCAGGCTCTTGTTCTATGAATATATCAACAAAATGCTCCATATAAATAGTGGTGCCATAATTTGAGAGCAAACACCGTTGCTGCCAACTCCAAGTCATGAGTGGGATAGTTCTTTTCATGCACCTTAAGCTGTCTAGAAGCGTAGCAGCAACCTTTCCCTTCTGCATCAACATACATCCCAATCCTACTCTCAAAGCATCGTAGTAAATCATAAATCCATCCATCCCATCAGGCAAGGTCAACACCAATACAGTAGTCAACCTCGTCTTCAGCTCTTGGAAACTTCTCTCATACTCGTCAGACCATTGAAACTTGGCCTTCTTCTGAGTCAATTTGGTAAATAGTGCAGATATGGAAGAAAACCCCTTAACAAACCTTCAATGATAGCTAATTAATCCCATAAAACTCCTTATCGCGGTCAGTGAGGTTGGTCTAGGGATGTTCTTGACCGTCTCAATCTTTTGAGTATCCACTCAAATTCCATCTCCAAAAATCACATGACCCAAGAAAGCCACAGATTTGAGCCAAAACTCACACTTAGAAAAATTTGCATACAACTCATTATCTCTGAGCATCTGCAAAGTGATTCTGAGTTGATTGGCATGCTCCTCCTCATCTCTATAGTACACCAGAATATCATTGATGAACATGATCATGAACATGCCAAGATATTGTCTGAATACTCTGTTCATCAGGTCTATGAAGGCCGCAGGTGCATTTGTCAACCCAAAAGATATCAGCAAGAATTTGAAGTGGCCATATCGTGTCTGTTGTCTTCAGTATGCCATATTCCCTCACGTTCAATTGGTGATATCCTGATTTGAGCTCTATCTTGGAGAAAATTGTGGAACCCTGAAGTTGGTCAAACAAGTCATCAATCTTCGGAAGGGGATACTTATTCTTGACTATCATCTTATTCAACTGGCAGTAGTCAAGACACATCCTCAGGGAACCATCCTTCTTTCGTACAAACTAGACCAGAGCATCCCATGGAGAGACACTCAGCCTTATGAATCCCTTTTCTAGCAAATCCCTCAATTGTTGTTCCAACTCTTTAAACTCCGCAGGGGCCATTATACAGGGTAGAATGAAAATAGGTTGAGTATCAGGAAGAATATCAATTCCGAAGTTGATCTCCCTATCAGGAGGGAATCTGGCCATTCCCTGGCCAGATCCTTAGGAAATGCATTAGGAAACTCACTCACAATCGGGAGAGACTCAAGAGTAGGGGACTCAAGAGTAGGGGACTTGACTTATATAAGGTGGTAGATATATCTCTTAGAGATTAGTCTTCGAGCCTTGAGGTAAGAAATAAACTTACCTTTTGGCACAACCGAATCTCCCTTCTACTCAATGGAAGGCTCATTCAAAAATTAAAATTTGACAGTTCAGATTCTGTAATCAACAGAGGCGTAGCAGGCATGAAGCCAGTGTATACCAAGGATTACATCAAAATCGACCATCTCAAACTCAATCAAATTGACAAGAGTATCCCTATGATGGATGGACACTACACAGTCTCTATAGATTCTCTCAACTCGAATGGACTCACCAACAGGAGTAGAAATAGAAAACAGCTCAAGCAAACACTTAGGAAGGATCCCAAATCTATCATCCACATATGGCATCATAAAAGAACAAGTTGCACCTGGATCAAGTAAAGTATAGCAAGGAAAGGTAAAAACTCGAAGCATACTCCTTGCAACATCTGGTGCAACCTCTTAGCCTGTCGATTCCCCATCGCATACAAATGGTTTGTCCCACTGTCTACCCCTGGTGTAGTACCTCTTTGGGTACAACTCGCTAGTGATGCTATGGTAGTAGACTGGGCCTTATTGCCCCACATCGAACACTCTCTCAAAAAATGTCTTCGTTGGCCACATTATAGCAAGCATTCCCTCCATCTCTTCATTCTCCCAGATGCATCCTGTCACATTTCCCATAAGTTGGCCTCCCTTTAGAGACAAGAGTCACACTTTTTTGAGACTGTGCACCCTATGGCCTAAAGTTTGGCTGACCTTGGGACTTGGGATACATGTGACTCGAGTCGGTGCACTGGCTGAAGATGGTGCATAGCTAGCGGATATCCTTTGGAAATAGGACTTATCTCTCTTACCTTGCTTGATCTGACTAGGCTCAGGCCCTGCTGACTTAGCCTTCTTACTCAGATGCTGCTCTTGATCCTTCTTCTTATCTTCCTCAGTCTGCTGGGTATAAACCATCATCCTAGAGATATCCATACCTAGGATCAGCAATGCTACCTTACACTTCCTTTTCACCAATCTGCCTAACCCCGATATGAATTTCCTCATCCTCACTTTCATATCCTGGACCATATCTGGGGTACCTGGATAATTGGATAATTTTAAGTTGTATTCTTTGATAGTTAGCCCTTCTTGTTTCAGATTCATAAACTCCTCAACCTTTGCCTCTCTCAACGTTTGAGTAAAGAAGTGATCGAGGAAGGCACTCTCGAAATCATCCCAACCAGCAGGCTCAATATCCTCACCTCGACTCTCTTCCTGCTAATTGTATCAAACATTAGCCACATCCTTAAGGTGATAGGCAACAAGCTTAACTCCCTCAATCTCGGGCGCATGCACAGTCTTTAGCACCTTCCACATCTTATATATGAAGTTCTGAGGGTCTTCCTCAACCTTTGACCCCATGAAGATAGGTGGGCTCATCCTCAGAAAATCTCTCAGTCTGGAGGCAGTTGTTGGCTCATGGAAGCTAGAACTAGGGGTCTGTGAGCCCTTCTTCCTACTCTAGGAATCCACCAACTGTGTGAGCATAGTGATAGCTCATCTGAAGTCAGCCTCTGTAGTAGGAGCAGATGACACGATAGATGTCACGAGAACACCAGCAGTTCTGGTCGGTCAACTTTGGCCCATCATTTCCATCTGAGGCGGCACCTCTAAAGTAGGGTTCTCAGCATTGCTAGCTGATGCATTCCTCTGGTTTGTGTGTCTAGGACGCATGATCTACAAGTGCGCATTGCACGAGTTAGACAGGTACTTCCATAGAGTTAGACTCTATTGCACGAACTCAGAATATAAGAAAGTAAGATAATTCCTGATGTCCTATAGTCCCCTGGTTATGAAGTGTGGTGCACAACACACCCATAAACAAGACTCTACTAGACATGACTTCATAGACCCTAGGACTCTTGAACTATGTTCTCTGATACCAAGTTTGTCATGCCCCGGAAGGGTACCCTTGGCGTGGCCGGCACTTGAAGAACCATTGTTGATTTCCCAAGAGAACTACTTTCCCTCGTCATCATGTCAACTCAACAGCGGAAGAAGATCTCAAATATAAGATATCATATAGTAAAATATAACTCTACTATATATAAGTTCCAATGAAATAAGTATGGAATATAAAATACTCACCAAATCCTCTACTCAAATTTCTATGAAGCCTCTACTCAATAATTTAGATGGTGCCATGACAGGATATGGACACCCCAATCAAAGAAAGAAAGGTACTAACTCAAAATAGAAAATAAAAGGGCTCCTCCGAAAAGCATGGAGGGCTCACCGACTCTGAGATGCACTGAAAAAGACCTGAACAATGTGCGGGCTGAAGTCCTGTATCATTTGTATCATTTGTATCAGAATCATAAAACATTACATGACCAAATCGACGTCAGTACATGTAATATGCTGACATCTAAAATATCTCAAGACAGTAAAGCTTAACTCACACCTCTCGACTCAACAACTCATGCTCAACTAAGTACATGAAAGTTTAAATTGAATTATGCTTTATAAAATATACTCAATAAGAATAGACTCAGTTTTAAAATATAATACTCAATCAAGGTTGCTCAGGAGTTTCTCTTAACCGACATCCACATCTGATCACCCTTAGATTGGGGGATGCACAACCAAATGATGTCATTGCCACGCCTGTCCTAAATGTACCATGGTAAAGGAAGATCAACTCTCTTTTGGATAATAAATGTCTACTTGCGGGATAAGAGTCGCCAGAATGGGTTGTACGACTATCCTCACTGAGAACGTAGTTCTGTGGGTTAAAGTAGATGTTAACTCGCTCTCCGCTCAATGCTCAATACTTGTCCCAATACTAAAACATGCTCAACTCATCAATCAACTCAATCCTCAGTGCTCAATCAATCAACTTAAATCTCAACCTCGTTGGGTCCTCTCATCTCAACTCATCTCATGCTACTCATCAATTCATCCAATCAAACTATCAAACTCAACTCAGACTCAAACGACCATTTAGACTCACTCAATTTGACTCATCATATATTGCAAGAAAGATAATCATATATAGCGATGTATGAGACTCAATGCAATATGCTTTTCATGCTCAATCATACTCAATTTACTTAACTCAAATACTCAAATACTCAAATGGCATGCTTATAATTTCAGAAAATCGTACAATTTAGGTTCATGCTATCAAGTATAAAACTTTGCCTCAATTTCATATAGAAATTATATAATGCAGCAAGTACCTAATATACTATCAAGAGACTTAATAATAAATGCAAGAATTTCAGTATCAAGATAATAGAATTTCTCAAATTTCAATTGTTTTTCAAATCTTAACTCATGAAAAAGGCGTGTGAAGAAGGAAATTTCACACTTTAGTAAGCCTATTGTTACATACCTGGAAAAAGAAGAAACAATCAAAGCTCAGTATCCTAGCACTTGAATTGGAAACCCTAACTTCTTCTCCATTGTCTAGTGCTCTTAAGAAATTCTAAGTGTGAAAACTGATGAATTATAAACCTAGTGTTCGTTTTAAGGCTTTATTCAAGCCTAAAATGACAAAGGATTTATTTAAATAAAAGTCAATATGGATAATAATACCCCTCATTAAACTATCGTTTGAGTCCATCAGACGCTATCTACGAGTCTTAGACCATTTTACGAGCCATAGACCACCCCTTGTAAACTAGGTTCCTGAAAATGTGGGTTACTGGAAACTGGCATGAAACCCCTCTCTATGATCCATGAAACATTCCACGGGTCGTAAACTCCTCTTGTAAATAGGGGGTCCTGAAACTTGAGTCACTGGAATCTGTCACAAAACCTCCTCTAAGAGTCGTGAAATACTCTAGTAGTCGTATATCATATCGTATATAGGCGTTAGACTTAGAAAATTTCATCAAGTTTTCTAGGGTTTTCTGATACCCATTCTATGAGTTATAAACCTGTCTAAGAGTCGTAGATAGATCTCGTGAACCTTCCTCTGCAGCTTTTCTCAGTTTTTCTCAGCAACCTCTGCACGTTCACTTCAAATCAGGTAGAAAGAAATTTGGGGGTATTACACATGGTCATTTTGAGTTTCTGGCGATGTCCTTTGGGTTGACAAATGCACCTACAGCCTTCATGGACTTGATGAATAGAATATTTAGATAGTAAGTTGATATGTTTATGATTGTGTTTATCGATGATATACTGGTGTAGTCTAGAGATGAGGAGGAGCATGCAAATCACCTCATAATCGCTTTACAAACTCTTAAGCATAATGAGTTATATGCAAAAACAATTTAAATATGAATTTTGGCTCAAGTTTATGGCTTTTCTAGGCCATATTGTTTCGGGCGATGGAATTTGAGTGGGCACTCAGAAGATTACTGCAATTAAGAATTGGCCTAGACCCACATCTCCGACCAACATAAGGAGCTTTGTGGGTTTGGTAGGCAACTACCACAGATTTGTTTGATGGGTTCTTTTCTATATCTTCACCATTGACTACACTGACTCAAAAGAAGGTCAAGTTCTAGTGGTTCGATAAATGTGACAAAAGTTTCTAAGAGTTGAAAACAAGGTTGACTACTGCACTAGTCTTGACCCTGGCTGATGGACCCGAGGATTTTGTAATATATTGTGATGTGTCTAGAGGTGGATTAGGTTGTGTGTTGATGCTGAGGGGAAACGTGATAGCATATGCTTCTAAATAGCTTAAGGTTCAAGAGAGAAATTATCTGACTCGTGATCTTGAGTTGGTAGTAGTGGCGTTTGCTCTCAAGGTTTGGTGCTACTACTTCTATGGAGCACATGTTGATGTTTTCACAAAACACAAAATCCTACAATATGTCTTCACCTAGAAGGAGCTCAATTTGTGATAGAGGAGAAGGCTTGCATTGCTCAAGGACTATGGTGTAACCATACTCTACCACCCAGCTAAAGCTAATGTGGTTACAGATGCTCTTAGTAGGTTATCCAAGGGCAGTACCACCCATGTTGAAAATGGGAAGATGGAAATAGCCAAAGAGGTTCATAGACTGGCACAATTGGGGTTCAATTAGATGAATCTGGTTAAGGTAGAGTTTTGTGCATAATAGGTCTGCATTATCCCTAGCAGTAGAGGTGAAGGAGAAGCAAGACAAGATCCTATTTTATTACAATTGGAGGAAGATGTGCATAAGAAAAAGTTGATGACTTTCACCTAAGAGGGAGATGAAGTATTGAGGTACCAAAGTAGATTGTGTGTTCCAAATGTTGATAGCATATGACAGAGAGTCATGGTAGACGCACTCAACTCTAGGTTTTTAGCCCATCCAATATCAACTAAGATATACCATGACTTAAGAGAAGTCTATTAGTGGAGGGGGTGAAAAGAGACATTGCCGAGTTTGTTTCTAAGTGCCAGAATTACTAATAAGTTAAGGTTGAGCATCAAAAGACATGTAGAGTAGATTATAATTTTGAGATTCCAAAATGAAAATGGGTGATGATCAATATAGACTTCACCACAGGCTTACCAAGTTCACGCAGGTAGCATGATTTAATTTGGGTGACAATGGATAGGATGACAAAAATTGAGCACTTTTTTGCAGTAAAAACGACTGACACCATGAAGGAGCATGCCTAATTGTATATAAAAGAGATTGTTAGATTACATAGAGTTCCCTTGTGTATCATCTCAGACAGAGGGGCTTAATTCACTACTCAGTTTTGGAGATTTTTTCGGAAAGGGTTAGGTTTGAAGGTGAACCTTAGCACTGCTTTCCACCCACAGATTGATGACTAGGCTGAGTGCACTATTCAAACATTGGAGAATATGTTGAGTGCTTGCATCATTGACTTCAAGGGAAATTGGGATGACTATTTGCCTCTTATTGAGTTCTACAATAGCAATTTCCATTCAAGTATTTAGATGGCTCTACATGACGTGCTGTATGGGAGGAGATGTAAATCACCAATTGGTTGGTTCGAGGTGGGTAATGTAAGGACATGAATCTCGTGAGACTTTATTGATGCTTAAAACCAAGTTTCTGGAGGTGTGTGACCCACGTGAGGTGGTTCTGTATGTCTTTATGTGGCTTAAGAAAGGATTTTAGGCATGGTGGCCCTCCAAAGCACCTCCCAAGAGTCGTGGTCCTCACCACTAACAGTGGAAGGGGCCCTTGGTAGGAGCCCCAGCCTTCAGCCAAGAAATTGGCTAAGGCAGCCACCAAGGTCTCTAGTATGAGCCATAAAAGCCACCACTAGCCGCGGTCAGGTCTCATGGTACCCACCATGAGTCGTGGTGTGGTGTTTCGTGAAACCCTTATCCTAAAATATGTTTCTAACTATAAAATTATCATCTTGAAACTTGGGTTATTTGTACGGACCGTTGTACGGTCAGTGTACCTTTGAATGAACTAGGAAATCATCAGTGGAAATGACCTTAGTCTGAAATTTGGCTAAGTGTCTGAAGACCCTTACCATGGACCCTACGGCCCGTGGTCATGTTCACCAGCCGTGGTACTCTTTCACGAGATACCTAGGAACTTTTTAGTGCTCGTTCTATTAATGGATTTCTCGTAATTTTGGTGATTTTTACGGGTTGATTATGACTTTCTAACCTATTCTAAATCCCTAAAAAGACCTATACTCTTTCTGTGAGAACCCGTAAGTTAGAACCCATAAGTCCTTAATTGGTTCAATTTGGTAAAGTTGGGACCAAATGTAAATTTATTCTAAAGTGTAGTCTTTAAGATTTAAATTGTTAGTGGGGTTATTTGTTGTGGCTCTTTTTGATTGGTTCAAGTGGAAGATATTTGTACCTATATATATATGTATGCCTCTCTTGGCAAGAAGGTATTCCACACTTTGAAAAAAAAAGGGGGGAGCAACCAAGAACATAGCAGCTCTCAGGTTGCTACAGTAACCCGAGAAGAGATTCATTTTTTTTTTATTTTTCGATTGTTTGATGCTTAAAGCTTGGTATATTGGGTTCCCTAAGCGGCGTGGAGGTGTTAGTTAGTTAAGGAAACGCTTGGTTTGATGGCTATGAAGACTTGGGTCTAGTAAGGGGCTTGAAAGGTATGTTAATTTCTAGGTTCATTTATGTAAATTAAAGATTGTGGGTGTGTTAGGGGTGTGATAAATTGAAGAAAAAATGAAAAGAGGGTTGGTTGTTAGTCGATTTGTGAATTTGGAATTTGGGGTTTGAAATTGGGGACAAACTTGCATATGAAGATATATTGATTTTTAGTCATGTGTTTATGTTTATTTGTCATGAAAATAGTCTTTGTGGGGTGAAAGAAGTGTTGGGAAACTATGTGAATGTATACATGAGGGTTAGCTTGAATTAGAGCCCCATTGGAAGTGTAATGTTATGTTTTA
>JAPFFP010041894.1:0-14715 GCA_026153255.1 Solanum medicagineum | reverse complement strand
ACCATAAATTAGAACAAAATAAATAACATATATTATATAAAACTAACATACAATGCAATATAAGTCACAATAGTTAACGACTTAAATTTAAAAAATAAAAATAAAAAATCTTATCAGTGATGGACTAAAAAAGGACAAATAAACTAAAATAAATGAAATATCATATTTTAAATTCAAATATATATATATATATATATATATATATATATATATATATATTCTTTCTATTATATAAGCCAACAAGAGTTGGACTAACGCAACATTTATCAGTTGTACCAATAGTAATAAAAATTATACATTGTATTTATGCTTTTATCTGTCTGCTGGGCCTATCTTATTGGCCATTAGACATGTGTATATACTACTATTACACGTCTAGCATATGTTGCTTCTCTTCCGTTCTCAAACACGGCATAACATATACAAAGTTTTCTTACAAAATATGTATTCATAATGGCTATTTATTGTCTTAATGATATCGTAAATTAGGCTAACCACTTTCAATTCAATAAGAACTTAAATAGCTATTTTTCTTTCAAAAGTGGCTTTCAAGTAATGTAGGATGTAGCCATTAGATTTGTCTTTGCTCAATTGTCATAACTCATAGTCAAAAACAATTACCGACTCATGTATATAGGGAAAAGAATCGGGTTGCGGACATGTTAACCAAGAAAGGTGCGAAAAGAAGGGTGTTTGGAAGTATCACGATTTTTGTAGCTCCACTAATGTTTGTAAAATATCAGGTCAAAGCAGACATTATTGCAACATATTATATCCGAAATATAATCAAGTCTAGTTCAATTTCCCTTGGTCGGGATGTACCCCCTTAACTTATAACGCCGCTGGCTCCAGCGGCCCAAACAATATGTCTGAACTATGATTCAGTAATGAAGCTTCTTTTCTAACCAAAAAAAAAAAAAAAAATACAATTACCCAAACAAATCAAAGCAAATAAGGTGAATGTGTACAATATGATTTGCTTATCTGTATTTGCTATTTTCGTTTTTATTTTTAAAGGTAAAATTAATATAATATACATTGATAAAAATATTATGATATTAAATGCTTAATTTTTTCCCTTTACTTTAAATTCAATTATTTGGTGCGCATTAAATTATGATGGAAATAATTTTGAGCACTATTTTCTTTCATAAATAAATTTGTCAGAGACTCAAAATGTAAAAATAATGTTTTTATCTTTTATCTATATACATATATATTAGAAAAGAGATAAGTGTCAAAAACATACCCGTTATCATTTTTTTTTTTAAGTTTCACACCTAAATTATCATTTATTAGTTTGAGAAACACACTTTTCTCTTTTATTCCACTCTCATATGGTGTGTGTTGTCATCCCTCAAGAGGGTACCCTAAACGTGGGCGGCACCTAGAGACTATTGCTAGTCCCCAAGCGAACAACTCGATCTAATGATAGTCTTTCAATCATCTAATTCAACGGAAGACATTTAAAGTAATGGAGTAACATGATAGTGGGCAGCTCAGTGTACTCATAGCTCAATGAACAAGGGTCATAGCCCAACAAGAATCAGTCTCAACATCTATGACATAATAATAGTTTTAAGAAACTTAGTTTAAGGAAAGAAAGACCTCAACATCAATGTCATCATACTCTAGTCTATGAAGCCTCTACCTCTACAGTCTAAAAGGCTACCATGACAGGCCATGACTATCACAACTCAAAATAAAACTAACTCAAAGCATAGAAATTTAAAATGATATCCTTCGAATGCAGGGGAGGACTCACCAATCAGCAGTAACGAGAATAGACCTTCAACGGAGCACTTGTGGAGGATTTCGAGTACCTATCTCTACAACATGAAAAGATATAGGCCCAAATGGACGTCAGTACGTGGAATGTACGAGCATGTAAAATGGATGAATGAAACAATACAGGAAAAATAATATGGAATAACATCAACTCATGAGATACTCGATCAGGATGTTAAATATCTATCTAAAGCAAGAACAAATAGTTGACAAATGACTCATCAATGCCAATCTAAACTCATACAATGAACTTAACTTAAAGTACAATTAGTGTGGGACCTATCTGAGAGTTTCTCTAACCGATAACCACCACCTATGACCTGGTGATGATACAACGAAGTGATGTCATTGCCACATCTATCTAGTATTTTGCCGAGGTAAAGGACATCACATTGGTGGATCCAATAAAGAACATCAAGTCCTCTTTTGGGACTAAGGAAACATCTGATTTTACGGTTCAATCCTCTCCTACGCTGGCCATGTAGTTATTGAGTTTGAGTTGTTATCTACTCTTACTCAATTCAGTGCTCAATACTCCTCCTAGGACTCGGCATGCTCATAAAAGATCAATCATCAAGATTACTCTTATAACTAGTCTCATGGACATTGTTAACTCAATTCGTTATATCAACCATCAACTCGTGGAGTAGGATCATCATTTTCGTATTCAATTCATACTCTTTAAGACTTTAAGGACATCAATTTCATCAACATTATCATCAATACTCTCATCTCAGGATCACAATCATAATTACAAACACATTCATACTGACAAGGCTCTAGACTTATCTTCTAAGTTTATTCTTGTATTCTTTAGTAAACTAACATATAGGGTTTTATGAAATAACTCATGTAAAAGCATTTATTCAATAAATCAAGTTTATGATGATCATCAATATGGGAAAATACGTATGATAGGTATAATTTACAAGAAAATATTCAAGAAAATACATGCATAAAGACTCAATATGTTCATCCATCAAACTGCATCAGTCAAGGGGCACATGGAAGAACAATTCCATGCTTTAGGTTAGCCTCACCTACCTAGAATGAAGAACGTCATCAATCTTCTCAACGATTTGACTCCAACCTCTAGAACCCTAACTTCTTTCTCTTCTTCTCTCAAGAATTCTAACTTACGTTTAGTATAAAAGAACTTAGAATGGGTTTAGAAACCATTTTTAGATTAAAAAAATGACATATTTTAATCGTATTTTGAGTTTAGGACGGGTTGGGAAAGGTCTAGAATGTCCCTCAAGAAAAACTGAAAAAAATGTTCGCCTCGTGCATGGGCGACCATGACGCGGACTTGTGACATTTTCAGTTTTTTTCATCGAAAAATTCTCCGAACGAGTTTTGTAACCTCGTACGACATATTTGGATCAAAACTAAGTGCAAATCCACGGCAGGTGCGCATTGTACACCTATCGCACACCCTCACTAGAAAGCGTTTTTGCATTGAAATTTTTTTTGATCCAATAGCTCTAAAAATCAACCGTGATCACTTTTCTACTCAATTTTTCATGTTGATCGCATATCCCTCCTCGGATTTGCCATCGAAGCATGGGAAAATGCGTTATGCGTACATCTCTCATTTAGAGGTAGTTGGTAATTTTACAGGGTGTTACATGTGTACTACACTCTCTTTTTTTATTTAAAAGTAAAAGTGCCACATCACACTCCAAATGGTAAAAATATTCCACCTTAACAAAATAAATAAATTATAGTATTAGTTAAAGTTAAATATTAAAGTATTACTATTTCAAAAAAATATAAAAAATTTTCTTACCCCACTCCATCACTTCCTCTCCCATAAACCTCCGCCCCCATCTTCACCCTCATCCCCAACCCCACCCCACCCTGAGCCAACCAATGTTTTAGTTTTAGTTTTTTTTTTTTAAGAAAAATCTTTATAAATTTTTTAAAAGAAATTCTTTGTTCATCTCCCTCCTTCCCTATAGGAATAATAATTTAGATATTATTTTAGCATTTTTAGAAATACTAATTCTAATTTCTACCCTACCAGCCTAATCCTCTGCTTTCCTTTTTGTCTCATTTTAGAAAAAAAAATATTTTTTACTTGCCACAAGATTTTTTAAAAATAATTCTTTTATTTTTGTTATATTCGGTACACAAGTAGAAAAAATTTTTTTTCTAAATATATGTGTACATATCTATAAATAAAAATAAAAATATATTAAAAAAAGATAAAAATAAATTAGAAGCGAAGAGTGAAATGGGGTTGGAATAGAATTTCTATTTATTTTTTAAAAAAGTAAAAATAGTATCATTTTTTTTAGGAAGGAGTGGAAGAGGGGGTAAAGTTTGAATTTTTTTAAAAATATTTTATAAAAGAGACTTTTTTTTTAAAAAAAAAAGAAAGGCGCGGATTGTTGGGGGGTGGGGGTAGAGTAGGTGAGAAAAATATTAATATTTTTTTTTAAAAAAATAATTATCTTAAAAAATAATATTTTTGAGAGAATATTAATACTTTAATCTTTAACTTTTAACTAGTATTAATAATCTATTTAATTTTTATCAAGGTGGAATATTTTATTCGTGTGACAAGTTTTTTTTCAACAAAAGAGTGTAATACACACACCATTGAAATATATTTCTCAAACTAATAAGTGATAATTTATGTATGAAACTCACACTTTCAATTTGTTTAGCTAAAATTTATGATCCATGAACCATTTTATTAATCAAAAACCAAATCCAACAATGTTCTGGCTCAAGGCCCAAAATAAGATTTGTAGGTTTCTAAAACATGATTGAAACTATTTTCTATATTAATCAAGTGTATGACATTACTTTTCTTCCTCCTGTTCCACCACTTTATTTGACCTAAAATGTCGATTTGTTGTCACTTCAACTCCCAATTGTTTTGGCTTCTTCTTTGGATCATCTTCACTTTGGAGTCTTTCTTCGTCACAATTGGATGCTCTGTCTATCTTCTTCACTAGTTCTTGGTATTTCTTCTATCTATTTTGTAATGCCTACATATTGAAAATTTTAAAAAATGAAAAAGTTGTAGTAACTCTGAACTGGACTGGTGTTACGAGCTAATCTATGGCTCGTGGATTGCACCATGGGTCGCAGACAAGTATCGTGGTTGAGGTATAAAAATTGATGAAAATTTTGGTCACCGAAAGTCATTGTACAAAGGACAGTACGAGTCGTCTTAGGAATACGACTCGTTGATTGAGTCGTAAAAGGGACCCTGATGAATAAAAAATTTGAAGAATCTAAAATTTGTAGAATGAAAAATTTTCTAAGTTTGGGAGGTTTCTACGAAGAAATATACTATCTGTAAAAAGAAGTACAGACCATTATTGGCTCATGATTTGATGGGTGCAAATTTAAGTAGCTAAAATTTTATGACATGCATAGTGCGAAGGCCAAATATGACCCATAGTTTAATCTATGATCTGTAAATAGTGGTTCGTAGATGGGTCTGACAATTTTTATATTAAGGGACTTCTTTTATCATTTTCTATCCGCTTAACTGCTACACTTTGTCGTTTTGACCCTACTAAATAACTTAATTGACTCAATTCCTATAAAACCTATTTCTAAATCATTCTAACTCATTCACTCTCAAAACCTCTCCCAAATTTTCAAAATTTCTCTCTCTAAGCAAGGATTCTATTGGAGCTAGGGTTTCAAGCTTTTGCTGAGGATTCCAAGGTCTAATCACTCTAATTGTTAGGGCATTTTACTTGAGGTACGTAAGGCTTCATTCATGGATTAGATTCAACCATGGAGCCCAATACAAAACCTCTTTTTTCTCAAAGCTCAAGCATGATTTCTTATGGGTTTTCATGATGCTACTCTAAGTGACTGGATTATGATTATTACATGATTATTATACTCAAATATTCATGAATTATGAAGAGTTACATGATTTCTATGATTTACAAGTGATTTCAAGTATATTATGATTATGCCTTGTTGAATTGATGTGGGTTCCTTTACTAATGATACAAATTGATCTCAATTGCATGATTCCTATATGATTCTCATCTAATTGCATTGTTTTAACTTCAATTTCTAACGAACACACATATTACCCTAGTCTCTGATGACAAGGTTACGATCTTCATGAGTATGATTCTAAGTATGAAAACATGATTTGTCGATGATGATGATGATTATATGATGATGAGAGTGACTTAAGACCCTAATATTTATGAAATGATGATAATATGGGGAGCATACCCACATTATGTGCAAAGCTATATGTAAATGGACTCTTCCTATGATATGATATGCTTTCTTGAAGTTGTGATACCTATTTGACGAGCTATGAAAGTATGATTTTAATAAAGTTATATATTAGAAAAGAGGTAAGTGTCAAAAACATGCCCTTTATCTTTTTTTTTTTTTTTTAGTTTCACGCCTAAATTATCACTTATTAGTTTGAGAAACACATCTCTCTCTTTTATTCCACTCTCATATGATGTGTGTACTTCACTCTCTCTTTTATTAAAAAAATGACCACATCACACTCCAGGTGGTAAAAATATTCCACCTTAACAAAATAAATAAATTATAGTATTAGTTAAAGTTAAATATCAAAGTATTATTATTTCAAAAAGATATAACATATTTTTCTTACCTCACTAACTGCTTTCTCTCCCATAAACCACCCGCCCCAGCCCCACCCCCACCCACCCTGAGCCAACGAATGTTTTAGTTTTAGGTTTTTTTAAAAAAAATTCTTTGTAAATTTTTTAAAAGAAATTCTTAGATCATCTCCCCTTTCCCCCTTGGAATAATAATTTAGATACTATTTTAATTTTTTTAGAAATAATATTTCTAATTTCTACCCTACCCACTTAATTCTCTGCTTTCATTTTTTTTCTTATTTTTTAAAAAATAATATATTTTTACTTGCCTCAAGGTTTTTCTAAAATTTTTTTTTATCTTTGTTATATTCGGTACACAAGTAGAAAAAATATTTTTCTAAATATATGTGTACATATCTATAAAAATACAATAAAAAATATATAAAAAGATAAATTAGAAGCGGATGGTTAAATGGGGTTGGGATAGAATTTCTATTTATTTTAAAAAAATAAAAATGTACAATATCAATTTTTTACGAAGGAGTGGAAGAGGTGGTAAAGTCTAAATTTTTTAAAATATATTTTATAAAAAGTTTTTTTTTCTAAAAAAGAAAGGCGCAGATTGTTTGGGGGTGGGGGTGGAGTAGGTGAGAAAACTATTTTAACCTTTATTTTTTAAAAAATAATTATCTTAAAAATAATATTTTTGAGAGAATATTAATACTTTAATCTTTAACTTTTAACTATTATTAATAATTTATTTAATTTTTGTCAAGGTAGAATATTTTATCCATGTGGTAAGTTTTTTTTTTCAATAAAAGAGAGAGTGTATTATACACACCATTGGGGAGTGTTTCTCAAACTAATAAGTGATATTTTAGGTATGAAACTCACACTTCAATGTTTTTAAGTTAAAATTTATGATCTATGGACCATTTTATTAACCAAAAACCAAATCTAACAATATTCTGGCGCAAAGCCCAAAATAAGATTTGTAGGTTTCTAAAACATGAGTAAAATTATTTTCTATATAAATCTAGTGTATAACATTACTTTCTTCCTTCTGTTCCGCCACTTTGTTTGCCCTAAAATGTCGATTTGTTGTCATTTCAACTCCAAATTGTTTTGGCTTCTTCTTTGGATCATCTTCACTTTGGAGTCTTTCTTCTTCAGTTGGATGCTCTGTCTATCTTCTTCACTGGTTCTTGATATTTCTTTAATCTATTTTGTAACACCCCGCATATCGAAAATTCTAAAAAATGAAAAAGTTGTAGTAACTTTGAACTGGACTGGTGTTACGAGTTAATCTATGGCTCGTGGATTGCACCACGGGTCGTAGACAAGTATCGTGGTTGAGGTATAAAAATTGGTGAAAATTTTGGTCACCGGAAGGCATTGTACAAAGGACATTATGAGTCATACATAGAAATGCGGCTTGTTGACTGAGTCGTAAAAGGGACCCCGAAGAATGAAAGTTTTCTATGTTTGGGAGGTTTCTATGAAGAGACCTACTATCCGTAAGAAGAACTACAAACCATACTATTGGCTCGTGGTTGGGGGGTGCAAATTTCAGTAGCTAAAGTTTTGTGAAATGTATAGTACGAAGGCCAAATATGATCCGTACTTTAATCTACGACCTATAAATAGGTAAATGGTCTAACAGTTTTTAAATTAAGGGAGTTTTGGTCATTTTCGATCCACTTAACGCCTACACTACATTGTTTTGACTCTAATAACAAACTTAACTGACTGAATTCCTATAAAACCTATTCCTAAATCATTCTAACTTATTCACTCTCAAAACCTCTCCCAAATTTCCAAATTTTCTCTCTCTAAGTGAGGTCACCCAAGTTACACCTCCTTTTTAGAGGATAAAGCGGTCACTATCAAGAAAGATAACCTAACACAGATTAGGGTCGAACCCATAGGGAATACGTAGACTCAAGAGAATTCAATGATTGCAATTCAAATGGTTAACCAATTAACTTTCCAGGGGAAGGGGGGATTTGCAATAATCAATGAGAAATATAACTAAACTAACTATCACAATAGAGAAGTCAATAGGGAGATAAAGTAGGGTATTGTGTTCTCCATGATTCCCTAACTCAGTATTACCAGATAAACTAGTTCTTTTCTAGTGTATAACATGCAGGACGGTAAGTTATATTCATCAAGACCTTTGGTCAAATGTGAGAGGTGAATTTCACTATGCGACTTAGCCAATCTCCACAGTGTGCATTACTATACTTACCTATTAGTGCCAGTATAACCTCTCTATGACCTAGTTTGATTGATTAGACGAGAACACATCAATCAAATTTTATTAATTATCTCTTTTCCTATTCATTACTACCTTAGTCCAATTAGTAACACTAGGTGGGTTCTAATGTTGGCCTCCACTAGAAAACATGCAAAACGAAGAGAGTTAATTAATATATGCATATACACCTTCAAAGAATTATGAATTATTTGGTTTTATTTTGTTAATTCTTCATGGTTCCCACAACCCTAGTTGCGGATTTAACTACTCATGCTTTGTGTAGATGAAAGAATTATGGATTGAAAAAACATAATTGAACACTTACACAATTGAATTAAGAACAAGCAAACCCAACTTCAATAAGAATCACAAGCTTAAAGATGAAATTCAAATGCATGTGTTCTCAAGGACTCTCTAATATGGTCACACAATTTTCTCTCTCTAATTATTGAGTTCTCTGAGTACTAGGCGAAAAACTTTTGAAAAGTAACCTAAAAACCTATTTATAATAAGTAAAATACAAGTCCTAAATAAAATAGGAGAATTGGTCGGCCCACAATACGACAAGGGGTTTACGAGCCATATTGCGTTCCACGATCCATAATTTGGGTCTCATACTCAGCTGCTGGAAATTTGGACTTCAACTCTATGTCACCCTTCTACGACTCGTAAAGTAGTTTACGACCCGTAAAGAGGGTTTCGTCTGATGAAACTTCAGAAAGTCCTAATCTCTGATCCTTAGGGCACGAACCATCTTCTATGACTTATAAAACCTTCTATGGCTCATTTGTATAATCGTAAATAAACAAAAGAAAACAACCCCTCACTATATTTGTTCACGAAACCATCCTACGACCCGTAGAATGATCTACAGCCTGTAGAGGGTCTCATATAGCAGCAAAAATCAACAACTTCTGCACTTTTCCCCAATATCAAGGCCAACCTATAATTTGTCAAATATAAACACAAAAACACATAAAACCAACTAGCATTGCATTGAGAACACACAAAATTCCAAGTTTTATGCATCAAAAGGGTTGTATTTTGGAAGCACATCAACACCCTTAACTTAAAATTGTTGCTTGTCCTCAAGTGACAGACTCAATCTATATAAATAATACAGTAACACATAGACCTCAACCCAATGGCATATATCATATAAACCTTAAACGCAGACACCCACACCACTTTTCAAAACCAGGATCAAATAGCTATCTAGCAAACCAATACAAACTAGTGCATGTAACAACATAACTATGACTAGCGAGGTAGTATTAACAATCCACAATCACTGAACAAGTCTAATGCTAACAATATAATGCAATGCAAGTGCCCTCACAAAAGAAGTTCCATATTTGACTCTCAATGATGTTTTCATGTATAACCTTGGGACTATGCAAAATCACTTACTCTCAGAAAAGATATTCATGCATAATGTGTAATACCATAGGCTTGCCCCTATACTCATGATTCAGACCTTTAACTAACTGGACTAGGAACACTTTAGGACTTTCTAGGCTTGTAACGTAGGCTCACGGGACTTTGGTATGGTACTATAGGAACATAGTGACTAAAGACCCTCCTTGGCACTGCATTTTTCTGCACTTTTGCCCTACTAACTCTGTTATTTTCACCTTATTCTCCCTTTTTCCATTTCAAGCTTTTTTAGGTGCTTTCTTTTCATTTTTCAGCCTTTTGCCTTATTTTTACACTTCTTTTTGCTTTTTAGCTCACAACTAAGGAATCACTCATTTTTCTTGCACCATTATATGATTTTTCCTTTTTTTCTCTATATTGCTAATTGACCCCCTTAATTTTTGTGTTTCACCCTTACACCAGCCACCCTCAACTAAGGCTTTTGGCTTGTGATGAGGTGCACAATATCCGTCCTCAGAACCAGGGTCCATTTTGGTAGCCACCCTCAACTTAGGCTTTTTGCCTCAGTCAAGATGCACAATGTTCAAGGAATAACCAAGGCCAATTTTAGGATTTTACAACTAACAAGACTTTGTTAATTAGGTGTTTTCAAAGAATAGGAATAGGTGCATGTTAGGCTCAAACCTTAGGAACAAGGGATATATCATATTTTTGTTTTGGTCATTTTAGGCTAAGTGGACTATTAAGAACAATGGCCTAAGATCCTTTCCTAATCCAATAAATCTACAATCTAACTTAGAGTAAAAGGGAAAATTTTGAATTAGAGCAAAACACATGAATATAGCAAATTAAGCTCACACTCACATGGTACTGCATACATTATCAATAAAAGACTACCAGATCATGCTTTTTATCTCAATTTATCCTCACTTATAAGAACAAATATTGTCATACACCTAAACATGCATGGTTTCTATCAAACTATTAATCAAAATTTTTAGTGGGTATCATTTTTCAAGCAAAACACAAAAATATGCTATATGCCACAAGTATTGGTGTTATACGCTACAAATACTATCTAAACATCCTAAACATGCAGATTCAACAGAAAGTAAATATCCACGGGGAAAAAGAACACAAGCAAGAAAATTCTGGGATAAAAAATTGGGATAGTTATGGACCCAAGCTGCTCATACTTCACTGAGGCCCATAACTATCCATACCCATCGAAAAAGATGTGCATTGTCCCTAATGCACAAAATAAAAGTAAACCAAAACATATAGGGGTCAAAAAACATACCTAGGCGCCTAAGCACCATTGTGTGGCTGAGTCTGGACACCCTCCTTCTGTGGTGTAGTCTCCCTAGTGAAAGTGCTCTGTTCGGAGGGGCCAATACCCCTCACTTGCTCTACCTCTCGAGCTCGTCGTATCTCTGCTCTCATCTAGATGTCCTCAAGGCAAGCTTGAGCTCCTCTTGCTTAATCATCCCTGCCTGAAATCATACAACATCAGGATCATCGTCCATATAGGGTCTCTTCCCATGGGAAGACTAAACAGACTCCTCAGGAGCCAAAAGATCTACAAATGGCACCGAAGGTGTAGTCTTTGGTAGTGCAATCTGTGCTGCCAACGCTTCTGTTGTGTCAGCCCGAAGTCGTTGGATCTCTGTCTGCAGGGCTATCAAGTTTGATGGCCAGGCCATACGTAGGCTCTGCTGTACCCTCTCTTTGAAGGCGTTAATGCTAGCATCCATGGTTGATATATGGTCCTAAATAGTACCGATCGTTAATGCCTGCATACGACCCTCCGAGCCTAAAATGGGCTGGCAAACCGATGGCCTGATCTTATGAACGAGCTGAGTCAACTGTAACTCAACATGAGATAACCTCCGTGCCAAGGCCTGTATAGATGCGGGGGACACAAAAACCATGCCCGCAGGCATATCTTGTGGTGTCATGGCCTGTGGTGCAGGGACAAAAGTAGCGGGGCCCCTCTCCTTATCTGCCACGGGCTATGGGGGCCTCTCCCCAATAGTAGCAGCCATGGCAGTGGTAGTATGTGAACCGTCAAACGGTGGTGCTGGGGTGAATATATCAAGCGTAGGTAGAGGCTGTGCTCACCAGAGTGCTATCAGGTTTTCTTTATCCTTGATCAGGTTGGGATCCAATGTACAGTAGGCCTCAATCAGCTGGTCCAGCTAGCGCAAACTCTCTACCCTTTACTCTATACAAAGCCTATATATCAGGCACTAGAAAGGGATGGACGTGGCCCTCTTCAGTGCGGCCTCATGAATCTGCTCGGCGATGAGGTAGGCCCAATCAATATCATAGCGAGCTAAGATGTCGCAACTAAAACTGCATGCTTCGGTGTCAACGTATTATCAGCAAGTATAGGCCAAATATGTGAACAAACAATCGCCTACCAAAACTTAGCAGGGAAAATGAGTGAAGCCTTAACAATAGCCTCCAAGTGAGTGGCGACCCATGTAGGTTCTAGACCCTGCTCAGCAATATACCCAACCACCCATCTCATCAAGGTGGCTTATTGCTCTAGATCTCTCATAAAGAGGGGGTTCCTCATCTTCCCCACCTTGTAGTCAAACTCTGCGATAGATCTGGGGGCAGGGAACTCCGATCCAAAAAGAATCCGATAGATGGTGGTCTCCGATATATCCATCTGCTTCCCCCTCACTCTCGTCTCAGTTATTCCGGGCGGAGTGAGGGGGTTCTTTTCCTTGGGAAGAGTGTTGTATACTGTGGCTGCATATGAAGCATACAACTCCCTTATCATGGTCAGAGCGTATTGTCCTAGAGAGTGTGTGAGCCACTGAAGCCCGTAGCAAATCATCGTGTCCTAGAGAGCGGTGACACAATCGAGTCTGTCGAAGATGATTCGGGGCTCCTCATATATAGAGTGGGCTGGCTTGCCTCGCTCTTTGTGCTGCAGGACCTCTATGTAGATATCACGTATACCTGCGACATACCACCGACTAGTAAGGGTGTCAGGTAGAGATGGTGATGATCAGGGTGCGGCAGAGGACTCTGCCTTTGATCCATCCTCAGACCCTCCCTCAGAGCTGGACTCCTCTCTGGACGAAGTATCTGTGGTAGACTGCTCTCATCACTACCTCCCTCCTCAGATTGGAGAGTGCGAATAACAAGAGCCTGAGTTTGCCTAAATCTGGCAGCGACCTTGGTCAGTGGTCGATCCATATTTGGGTTCGAGCTAATGCCCAACTCCTCTAGTGAGCCACTCAGTGTGGTGGCCTGCTCATCATCTAAAGGCTCATCTTTGAGACTGCTATGTGGGGCCCTGAGCTCATCGCGTTTGGCTTTTACGACCATAGTACCTGAAACAAGAACATATACGCACCATGATTAGCCCTACAAATTGAAAATTGGAATGCAATAATCATCTAAATTAAGTTGCAGAAGGGTTCTATGAAAGCACCTTTACAGGCCGTAGTGGATACTTCGAGCCGTAAAGAGCTTTGTAAAGTAGTGGTTCAAAAACGTTTTATCACTAGAAAAGTCTACGAGACCAGGTACTAATCATAAAGTGGTTTACTGATGTACTACTGAAATACAACACATTTGGTGCCTGAAACAAGGAATTTTGTGAGTTCTTAAAGTGACTTTTTAGTATTTTGATGTGTTTTTGTGTTGATCTTGCATAAAAGTTAGGTTGGCATACTTTTGAAGAAAAGTTGCAGATTTTGGTGAAGTATAGGCCATACGAGCCAACCTATGAGTCGTAGAGTGGTGTCATAGCAGGAATCAGAGACCAAAATTAAATATCTGCCAAGTGAAGGTCACTCCTACGAGGACATCCTACGAGTTGTAATACACACTATGACTCGTATAGGTGGACTCCTAGCAAGAATCAGAGAGCCAAAATGTTGGACCAAATACTGAAGACCAAGACTATAAGACAAACATACGAGTCATAGCTTAAGAAATGACTCATACCTGAGTCATACTAGTTCAGTCTAAGATGCCAAGGACCTGATACGAGACCCCGACAACGACTCGTAGGTCATCCTACGAGTCATAACTGCGAGACTTATCAACTGCCAACTGTCTTTTTTGTGTAAATTTTAGGGTTATTTTGTAAACACTATATATAGTTTAACTTAGGTTTTTGAGAGAGAGTTCGACCAGATCTACCATTACATTTTGAATCTTCTCTTAGTTTTTTAGGGTAGATTATTGTTCTCTATTGGAAAACCCATTTTGGAGATTGAAAATCTTACCTTGTACTCATTATTTATCAATCAAGCTTGTGAGTTTGCAACTTGTGGTGCCCATTCTGTTCATTGTTATTGGTAAAACTCTTAACTATGTATATCATGTGCATTTTTGTATGTTTTGCTTTAGCCATGAGTAGCGAAGCACCCACAACTTGGGTTTATAGGAACCATGGGTAGTTGACCTGAAATAACCTAGGTTTCTTCCATTTCTATGATTGGAGTTTTGCATGTATTATCTATTTCCCTTCATTTTTTTCGTTGTTTGGTGGTGGCCAACACCAAACCCCGCCTACTATCACAATCCTGACCAAGGTAGTGATGAATAGGAAAAGGGTAGTAGATGACAAAATTCGATTGATGTGTTCTCGTCTAATCGACGGATGCGATCATACCAGCACTAACGCACCGGATCCCATCAGAACTCCGAAGTTAAGCGTGCTTGGGCGAGAGTAGTACTAGGATGGGTGAC